>CM035812.1:44611088-44794049 GCA_020458035.1 Magallana ariakensis | reverse complement strand
CCAGTTTTATAATAGTATCCATGGCAAATGATATTATGCAGTTGATACCAAGTATCCAATGCTATTGATAGGGTCTACTGAGAGCAACAAAACAGTCATACATAAGTACTCGACAAAATTCATACTTTCCACTGACAGCAATCCAAAAACTATCATGGCTATGCACCTGTATCCTAAGCTATTGAAACTTTCAATATTAGAGCAACATTACATTTATTAGTATGTACACTGGTCTATAGCTATATTCCAATGAGAGCAACTTAACAGCTATATACCTGGTATTAATCAGCACCCTGGGGTATCAATAAGGTCTACTGAGTGAAATATAACAGCTACACATTACTATTTCTGGCTATTGATACTGTCACTGAGAGAGAAACTTAACATCAATATTAGTACCCTAGGTTATTGATAGTCTTCTGAGAGCAACACAACAGCTATACATTAATATAACTTGCCTATTGATAACTTTTCTGGTTAAGAACATAACCATTGTACCTTAGTACAGTAAGATATTCATATGTTCACCCAAAAACACCATATTAAGTTATATATGATACCCTAGCTTATTGTTATGGTCCTTTGAGAGAAACAAAATAATTGTACAATAGTACACTAGGCTAATGATATGAATCACTAACAACAACATTATTTCATTAGTATACTGGAAAATTCATATCATCCAATGAGACCAACATGGCATTTCATAATAACATCTTAGGCAATGATACACTTCACTAGGATTAACACAACAGTTTTCAATAAGTAATCTAGCCTTCCATCAAATGTTGTTGCAAAAGCTACCAGTTTTACAATAGTATGTAAGGCAATTGATACAGTCTAATGAGACCAACACATTAGTTACACATTTGTTACACAATACGATACACACTGTCCTTTCAGAGTAACATAACAGTAATACATCAGAGCCCTAAGCCATTGATATGGTCAACTGAGAGCAACACAACAGTTATTCTAAACAACCAAGGTCATTGGTATGGATACTGAAAGCAACTGAACAGTTGTACAATCCAGTTTTAAAATAGTACTCATGGCAAATGATATGATGCAGTTGATACCAAGTATCCAATGCTATTGATACGGTCTACTAAGAGCAACAAAACAGTCATACATAAGTACTCCACAAAATTCATACTTTCCACTGACAGCAATCCAACAGCTATGCACCTGTATCCTAAGCTATTGAAACTTTCAATATTAGAGCAACATTACATTTATTAGTATGTACACTGGTCTATAGCTATATTCCACTGAGAGCAACTTAACAGCTATATACCTGGTATTAATCAGTACCCTGGGCTATCAATAAGGTCTACTGAGTGAACTATAACAGCTACATATTTCTATTTTTGGCTATTGATACTGTCACTGAGAGAGCAACTTAACATCAATATTAGTACCCTAGGTTATTGATAGTCTTCTGAGAGCAACACAACAGCTATACATTAATGTAACTTGCCTATTGATAACTTTTCTGGTAAGAACATAACCATTGTACCTAAGTACAGTAAGCTTTCCATATGTTCACCCAAAAACACCATATTATGTTATGTATGACACCCTAGCTTATTTATTTGGTCCTCTGAGAGAAAATTCATATCATCCAATGAGACCAACATGGCATTTCATAATAACATCTTAGGCAATGATACACTTCACTAGGATTAACACAACGGTTTTCAATAAGTAATATAGCCTTCCATCAAATGTTGTTGCAAAAGATACCAGTTTTACAATAGTATGTAAGGCAATTGATACAGTCTAATGAGACCAACACATTAGTTACACATTTGTTACACAATACGATTCACACTGTCCTTTCAGTGTAACATAACAGTAATACATCAGAGCCCTAAGTCATTGATATGTTCAACTGAGAGCAAAACAACAGTTATTCTAAACAACCAAGGTCATTGGTATGGAATACTGAAAGCAACTGAACAGTTGTACAATCCAGTTTTATAATAGTACTCATGGCAAATGATATGATGCAGTTGATACCAAGTATCCAATGCTATTGATACGGTCTACTAAGAGCAACAAAACAGTCATACATAAGTACTCCACAAAATTCATACTTTCCACTGACAGCAACCCAACAGCTATGCACCTGTATCCTAAGCTATTGAAACTTTCAATATTAGAGCAACATTACATTTATTAATATGTACACTGGTCTATAGCTATATTCCACTGAGAGCAACTTAACAGCTATATACCTGGTATTAATCAGTACCCTGGGCTATCAATAAGGTCTACTGAGTGAAATATAACAGTTACATATTACTATTTTTGGCTATTGGTACTGTCACTGAGAGAGCAACTTAACATCAATATTAGTACCCAAGGTTATTGATAGTCTTCTGAGAGCAACACAACAGCTATACATTAATGTAACTTGCCTATTGATATCTTTTCTGGTAAGAACATAACCATTGTACCTAAGTACAGTAAGCTTTTCATATGTTCACCCCAAAACACCATATTATGTTATGTATGACACCCCAGCTTATTGACATGGACCTCTGAGAGAAAATTCATATCATCCAATGAGACCAACATGGCATTTCATAATAACATCTTAGGCAATGATACACTTCACTAGGATTAACACAACAGTTTTCAATAAGTAATTTAGCTTTCGATCAAATGTTGTTGGAAAAGCTACCGGTTTTACAATAGTATGTAAGGCAATTGATACAGTCTAATGAGACCAACACATTAGTTACACATTTGTTACACAATACGATTCACACTGTCCTTTCAGTGTAACATAACAGTAATACATCAGAGCCCTAAGTCATTGATATGTTCAACTGAGAGCAAAACAACAGTTATTCTAAACAACCAAGGTCATTGGTATGGAATACTGAAAGCAACTGAACAGTTGTACAATCCAGTTTTATAATAGTACTCATGGCAAATGATATGATGCAGTTGATACCAAGTATCCAATGCTATTGATACGGTCTACTAAGAGCAACAAAACAGTCATACATAAGTACTCCACAAAATTCATACTTTCCACTGACAGCAACCCAACAGCTATGCACCTGTATCCTAAGCTATTGAAACTTTCAATATTAGAGCAACATTACATTTATTAATATGTACACTGGTCTATAGCTATATTCCACTGAGAGCAACTTAACAGCTATATACCTGGTATTAATCAGTACCCTGGGCTATCAATAAGGTCTACTGAGTGAAATATAACAGTTACATATTACTATTTTTGGCTATTGGTACTGTCACTGAGAGAGCAACTTAACATCAATATTAGTACCCAAGGTTATTGATAGTCTTCTGAGAGCAACACAACAGCTATACATTAATGTAACTTGCCTATTGATATCTTTTCTGGTAAGAACATAACCATTGTACCTAAGTACAGTAAGCTTTTCATATGTTCACCCCAAAACACCATATTATGTTATGTATGACACCCCAGCTTATTGACATGGACCTCTGAGAGAAAATTCATATCATCCAATGAGACCAACATGGCATTTCATAATAACATCTTAGGCAATGATACACTTCACTAGGATTAACACAACAGTTTTCAATAAGTAATTTAGCTTTCGATCAAATGTTGTTGGAAAAGCTACCGGTTTTACAATAGTATGTAAGGCAATTGATACAGTCTAATGAGAGCAACACATTAGTTACACATTTGTTACACAATACGATTCACACTGTCCTTTCAGAGTAACATAACAGTTATACATCAAAGCCCTAAGCCATTGATATGGTCAACTGAGAGCAACACAACAGTTATTCTAAACAACCAAGGTCATTGGTATGGATACTGAAAGCAACTGAACAGTTGTACAATCCAGTTTTAAAATAGTACTCATGGCAAATGATATGATGCAGTTGATACCAAGTATCCAATGCTATTGATACGGTCTACTAAGAGCAACAAAACAGTCATACATAAGTACTCCACAAAATTCATACTTTCCACTGACAGCAATCCAACAGCTATGCACCTGTATCCTAAGCTATTGAAACTTTCAATATTAGAGCAACATTACATTTATTAGTATGTACACTGGTCTATAGCTATATTCCACTGAGAGCAACTTAACAGCTATATACCTGGTATTAATCAGTACCCTGTGCTATCAATAAGGTCTACTGAGTGAAATATAACAGCTACATATTTCTATTTTTGGCTATTGATACTGTCACTGAGAGAGCAACTTAACATCAATATTAGTACCCTAGGTTATTGATAGTCTTCTGAGAGCAACACAACAGCTATACATTAATGTAACTTGCCTATTGATAACTTTTCTGGTAAGAACATAACCATTGTACCTAAGTACAGTAAGCTTTCCATATGTTCACCCAAAAACACCATATTATGTTATGTATGACACCCTAGCTTATTTATTTGGTCCTCTGAGAGAAAATTCATATCATCCAATGAGACCAACATGGCATTTCATAATAACATCTTAGGCAATGATACACTTCACTAGGATTAACACAACGGTTTTCAATAAGTAATATAGCCTTCCATCAAATGTTGTTGCAAAAGCTACCAGTTTTACAATAGTATGTAAGGCAATTGATACAGTCTAATGAGACCAACACATTAGTTACACATTTGTTACACAATACGATTCACACTGTCCTTTCAGTGTAACATAACAGTAATACATCAGAGCCCTAAGTCATTGATATGTTCAACTGAGAGCAAAACAACAGTTATTCTAAACAACCAAGGTCATTGGTATGGAATACTGAAAGCAACTGAACAGTTGTACAATCCAGTTTTATAATAGTACTCATGGCAAATGATATGATGCAGTTGATACCAAGTATCCAATGCTATTGATACGGTCTACTAAGAGCAACAAAACAGTCATACATAAGTACTCCACAAAATTCATACTTTCCACTGACAGCAACCCAACAGCTATGCACCTGTATCCTAAGCTATTGAAACTTTCAATATTAGAGCAACATTACATTTATTAATATGTACACTGGTCTATAGCTATATTCCACTGAGAGCAACTTAACAGCTATATACCTGGTATTAATCAGTACCCTGGGCTATCAATAAGGTCTACTGAGTGAAATATAACAGTTACATATTACTATTTTTGGCTATTGGTACTGTCACTGAGAGAGCAACTTAACATCAATATTAGTACCCAAGGTTATTGATAGTCTTCTGAGAGCAACACAACAGCTATACATTAATGTAACTTGCCTATTGATATCTTTTCTGGTAAGAACATAACCATTGTACCTAAGTACAGTAAGCTTTTCATATGTTCACCCAAAAACACCATATTATGTTATGTATGACACCCCAGCTTATTGACATGGACCTCTGAGAGAAAATTCATATCATACAATGAGACCAACATGGCATTTCATAATAACATCTTAGGCAATGATACACTTCACTAGGATTAACACAACAGTTTTCAATAAGTAATTTAGCTTTCGATCAAATGTTGTTGCAAAAGCTACCAGTTTTACAATAGTATGTAAGGCAATTGATACAGTCTAATGAGAGCAACACATTAGTTACACATTTGTTACACAATACGATTCACACTGTCCTTTCAGAGTAACATAACAGTTATACATCAAAGCCCTAAGCCATTGATATGGTCAACTGAGAGCAACACAACAGTTATTCTAAACAACCAAGGTCATTGGTATGGAATACTGAAAGCAACTGCACAGTTGTACAATCCAGTTTTATAATAGTACTCATGGCAAATGATATGATGCAGTTGATACCAAGTATCCAATGCTATTGATACGGTCTACTAAGAGCAACAAAACAGTCATACATAAGTACTCCACAAAATTCATACTTTCCACTGACAGCAACCCAACAGCTATGCACCTGTATCCTAAGCTATTGAAACTTTCAATATTAGAGCAACATTACATTTATTAATATGTACACTGGTCTATAGCTATATTCCACTGAGAGCAACTTAACAGCTATATACCTGGTATTAATCAGTACCCTGGGCTATCAATAAGGTCTACTGAGTGAAATATAACAGTTACATATTACTATTTTTGGCTATTGGTACTGTCACTGAGAGAGCAACTTAACATCAATATTAGTACCCAAGGTTATTGATAGTCTTCTGAGAGCAACACAACAGCTATACATTAATGTAACTTGCCTATTGATAACTTTTCTGGTAAGAACATAACCATTGTACCTAAGTACAGTAAGCTATTCATATGTTCACCCAAAAACACCATATTATGTTATGTATGACACCTTAGCTTATTTATTTGGTCCTCTGAGAGAAATTTCATATCATCCAATGAGACCAACATGGCATTTCATAATAACATCTTAGGCAATGATACACTTCACTAGGATTAACACAACAGTTTTCAATAAGTAATTTAGCTTTCGATCAAATGTTGTTGGAAAAGCTACCGGTTTTACAATAGTATGTAAGGCAATTGATATAGTCTAATGAGAGCAACACATTCGTTACACATTTGTTACACAATACGATTCACACTGTCCTTTCAGAGTCACATAACAGTAATACATCAGAGCCCTAAGCCATTGATATGGTCAACTGAGAGCAACACAACAGTTATTCTAAACAACCAAGGTCATTGGTATGGAATACTGAAAGCAACTGAACAGTTGTACAATCCAGTTTTATAATAGTACTCATGGCAAATGATATTATGCAGTTGATACAAAGTATCCAATGCTATTGATACGGTCTACTAAGAGCAACAAAACAGTCATACATAAGTACTCCACAAAATTCATACTTTCCACTGACAGCAATCCAACAGCTATGCACCTGTATCCTAAGCTATTGAAACTTTCAATATTAGAGCAACATTACATTTATTAGTATGTACACTGGTCTATAGCTATATTCCACTGAGAGCAATTTAACAGCTATATACCTGGTATTAATCAGTACCCTGGGCTATCAATAAGGTCTACTGAGTGAACTATAACAGCTACATATTACTATTATTGTTTGGCTATTGATACTGTCACTGAGAGAGCAACTTAACATCAATATTAGTACCCTAGGTTATTGATAGTCTTCTGAGAGCAACACAACAGCTATACATTAATATAACTTGCCTATTGATAATTTTTTTGGTAAGAACATAACCATTGTACCTAGGTACAGTAAGCTATTCATATGTTCACCCAAAAACACCATATTATGTTATGTATGACACCCTAGCTTATTTATTTGGTCCTCTGAGAGAAAATTCATATCATCCAATGAGACCAACATGGCATTTCATAATAACATCTTAGGCAATGATACAGTTCACTAGGATTAACACAACAGTTTTCAATAAGTAATCTAGCCTTCCATCAAATGTTGTTGCAAAAGCTACCAGTTTTACAATAGTATGTAAGGCAATTGATACAGTCTAATGAGAGCAACACATTTGTTACACAATACGATTCACACTGTCCTTTCAGAGTAATATTACAGTAATATATCAGAGCCCTAAGCTATTGATATGGTTAACTGAGAGCAACACAACAGTTATTCTAAACAACCAAGGTCATTGGTATGGAATACTGAAAGCAACTGAACAGTTGTACAATCCAGTTTTATAATAGTACTCATGGCAAATGATATGATGCAGTTGATACCAAGTATCCAATGCTATTGATACGGTCTACTTAGAGCAACAAAACAGTCAATATTAGAGCAACATTACATTTATTAGTATGTACACTGGTCTATAGCTATATTCCACTGAGAGCAACTTAACAGCTATATACCTGGTATTAATCAGTACCCTTGGCTATCTATAAGGTCTATTGAGTGAAATATAACAGATACATATTACTATTTTTGTTTCGCTATTGATACTGTCACTGAGAGAGCAACTTAACATCAATATTAGTACCCTAGGTTATTGATAGTCTTCTGAGAGCAACACAACACCTATACATTAGTATAACTTGCCTATTGATAACTTTTCTGGTAAGAACATAACCATTGTACCTTAATACAGTAAGCTATTCATATGTTCACCCAAAAACACCATATTATGTTATGTATGACACCCCAGCTTATTGACATGGACCTCTGAGAGAAATTTCATATCATACAATGAGACCAACATGGCATTTCATAATAACATCTTAGGCAATGATACACTTCACTAGGATTAACACAACAGTTTTCAATAAGTAATTTAGCTTTCGATCAAATGTTGTTGGAAAAGCTACCGGTTTTACAATAGTATGTAAGGCAATTGATATAGTCTAATGAGAGCAACACATTAGTTACACATTTGTTACACAATACGATTCACACTGTCCTTTCAGTGTAACATAACAGTAATACATCAAAGCCCTAAGCCATTGATATGGTCAACTGAGACCAACACAACAGTTATTCTAAACAACCAAGGTCATTGGTATGGAATACTGAAAGGCTGAAAGCAACTGAACAGTTGTACAATCCAGTCTTATAATAGTACTCATGGCAAATGATATGATGCAGTTGATATCAAGTATCCAATGCTATTGATACAGTCTACTAAGAGCAACAAAACAGTCATACATAAGTACTCCACAAAATTCATACTTTCCACTGACAGCAATCCAAAAACTATCATGGCTATGCACCTGTATCCTAAGCTATTGAAACTTTCAATATTAGAGCAACATTACATTTATTATTATGTACACTGGTCTATAGCTATATTCCACTGAGAGAAACTTAACGGCTATATACCTGGTATTAATCAGTACCCTGGGCTATCAATAAGGTCTACTGAGTGAAATATAACAGCTACATATTACTATTTTTGGCTATTGACACTGTCACTGAGAGAGCAACTTAACATCAATATTAGTACCCTAGGTTATTGATAGTCTTCTGAGAGCAACACAACAGCTATACATTAATGTAACTTGCCTATTGATAACTTTTCTGGTAAGAACATAACCATTGTACCTTAGTACAGTAAGCTATTCATATGTTCACCCAAAAACACCATATTATGTTATGTATGATACTCTAGCTTATTGATATGGTCCTCTGAGAGAAAATTCATATCATCCAATGAGACCAACATGGCATTTCATTATAACATCTTAGGCAATGATACAGTTCACTAGGATTAACACAACAGTTTTCAATAAGTAATTTAGCCTTCGATCAAATGTTGTTGGATAAGCTGCCAGTTTTACAATAGTATGTAAGGCAATTGATACAGTCTAATGAGACCAACACATTAGTTACACATTTGTTACACAATACGATTCACACTGTCCTTTCAGTGTACCATAACAGTAATATATCAGAGCCCTAAGCTATTGATATGGTCAACTGAGAGCAACACAATAGTTATTCTAAACAACTAAGGTCATTGGTATGGAATACTGAAAGCAACTGAACATTTGTACAATCCAGTTTTATAATAGTACTCATGGCAAATGAAATGATGCAGTTGATACCAAGTATCCAATGCTATTGATACGGTCTACTAAGAGCAACAAAACAGTCATACATAAGTACTCCACAAAATTCATACTTTCCACTGACAGCAATCCAACAGCTATGCACCTGTATCCTAAGCTATTGAAACTTTCAATATTAGAGCAACATTACATTTATTAGTATGTACACTGGTCTATAGCTATATTCCACTGAGAGCAATTTAACAGCTATATACCTGGTATTAATCAGTACCCTGGGCTATCAATAAGGTCTACTGAGTGAACTATAACATCTACATATTACTATTATTGTTTGGCTATTGATATTGACACTGAGAGAGCAACTTAACATCAATATTAGTACCCTAGGTTATTGATAGTCTTCTGAGAGCAACACAACAGCTATACATTAATGTAACTTGCCTATTGATAACTTTTCTGGTAAGAACATAACCATTGTACCTAAGTACAGTAAGCTATTCATATGTTCACCCAAAAACACCATATTATGTTATGTATGACACCCTAGCTTATTTATTTGGTCCTCTGAGAGAAAATTCATATCATCCAATGAGACCAACATGGCATTTCATAATAACATCTTAGGCAATGATACAGTTCACTAGGATTAACACAACAGTTTTCAATACGTAATCTAGCCTTCCATCAAATGTTGTTGCAAAAGCTACCAGTTTTACAATAGTATGTAAGGCAATTGATACAGTATAATGAGAGCAACACATTAGTTACACATTTGTTACACAATACGATTCACACTGTCCTTTCAGAGTAACATAACAGTAATACATCAGAGCCCTAAGCCATTGATATGGTTAACTGAGAGCAACACAACAGTTATTCTAAACAACCAAGGTCATTGGTATGGAATACTGAAAGCAACTGGACATTTGTACAATCCAGTTTTATAATAGTATCCATGGCAAATGATATTATGCAGTTGATACCAAGTATCCAATGCTATTGATAGGGTCTACTGAGAGCAACAAAACAGTCATACATAAGTACTCGACAAAATTCATACTTTCCACTGACAGCAATCCAAAAACTATCATGGCTATGCACCTGTATCCTAAGCTATTGAAACTTTCAATATTAGAGCAACATTACATTTATTAGTATGTACACTGGTCTATAGCTATATTCCAATGAGAGCAACTTAACAGCTATATACCTGGTATTAATCAGCACCCTGGGGTATCAATAAGGTCTACTGAGTGAAATATAACAGCTACACATTACTATTTCTGGCTATTGATACTGTCACTGAGAGAGAAACTTAACATCAATATTAGTACCCTAGGTTATTGATAGTCTTCTGAGAGCAACACAACAGCTATACATTAATATAACTTGCCTATTGATAACTTTTCTGGTTAAGAACATAACCATTGTACCTTAGTACAGTAAGATATTCATATGTTCACCCAAAAACACCATATTAAGTTATATATGATACCCTAGCTTATTGTTATGGTCCTTTGAGAGAAACAAAATAATTGTACAATAGTACACTAGGCTAATGATATGAATCACTAACAACAACATTATTTCATTAGTATACTGGAAAATTCATATCATCCAATGAGACCAACATGGCATTTCATAATAACATCTTAGGCAATGATACACTTCACTAGGATTAACACAACAGTTTTCAATAAGTAATCTAGCCTTCCATCAAATGTTGTTGCAAAAGCTACCAGTTTTACAATAGTATGTAAGGCAATTGATACAGTCTAATGAGACCAACACATTAGTTACACATTTGTTACACAATACGATACACAGTGTCCTTTCAGAGTAACATAATAGTAATACATCAAAGCCCTAAGCCATTGATATGGTCAACTGAGAGCAACACAACAGTTATTCTAAACAACCAAGGTCATTGGTATGGATACTGAAAGCAACTGAACAGTTGTACAATCCAGTTTTAAAATAGTACTCATGGCAAATGATATGATGCAGTTGATACCAAGTATCCAATGCTATTGATACGGTCTACTAAGAGCAACAAAACAGTCATACATAAGTACTCCACAAAATTCATACTTTCCACTGACAGCAATCCAACAGCTATGCACCTGTATCCTAAGCTATTGAAACTTTCAATATTAGAGCAACATTACATTTATTAGTATGTACACTGGTCTATAGCTATATTCCACTGAGAGCAACTTAACAGCTATATACCTGGTATTAATCAGTACCCTGGGCTATCAATAAGGTCTACTGAGTGAACTATAACAGTTACATATTACTATTTTTGGCTATTGGTACTGTCACTGAGAGAGCAACTTAACATCAATATTAGTACCCAAGGTTATTGATAGTCTTCTGAGAGCAACACAACAGCTATACATTAATGTAACTTGCCTATTGATATCTTTTCTGGTAAGAACATAACCATTGTACCTAAGTACAGTAAGCTTTTCATATGTTTACCCAAAAACACCATATTATGTTATGTATGACACCCTAGCTTATTTATTTGGTCCTCTGAGAGAAAATTCATATCATCCAATGAGACCAACATGGCATTTCATAATAACATCTTAGGCAATGATACACTTCACTAGGATTAACACAACAGTTTTCAATAAGTAATTTAGCTTTCGATCAAATGTTGTTGCAAAAGCTACCAGTTTTACAATAGTATGTAAGGCAATTGATACAGTCTAATGAGAGCTACACATTAGTTACACATTTGTTACACAATACGATTCACACTGTCCTTTCAGTGTAACATAACAGTAATACATCAGAGCCCTAAGTCATTGATATGTTCAACTGAGAGCAAAACAACAGTTATTCTAAACAACCAAGGTCATTGGTATGGAATACTGAAAGCAACTGAACAGTTGTACAATCCAGTTTTATAATAGTACTCATGGCAAATGATATGATGCAGTTGATACCAAGTATCCAATGCTATTGATACGGTCTACTAAGAGCAACAAAACAGTCATACATAAGTACTCCACAAAATTCATACTTTCCACTGACAGCAACCCAACAGCTATGCACCTGTATCCTAAGCTATTGAAACTTTCAATATTAGAGCAACATTACATTTATTAATATGTACACTGGTCTATAGCTATATTCCACTGAGAGCAACTTAACAGCTATATACCTGGTATTAATCAGTACCCTGGGCTATCAATAAGGTCTACTGAGTGAAATATAACAGTTACATATTACTATTTTTGGCTATTGGTACTGTCACTGAGAGAGCAACTTAACATCAATATTAGTACCCAAGGTTATTGATAGTCTTCTGAGAGCAACACAACAGCTATACATTAATGTAACTTGCCTATTGATATCTTTTCTGGTAAGAACATAACCATTGTACCTAAGTACAGTAAGCTTTTCATATGTTCACCCCAAAACACCATATTATGTTATGTATGACACCCCAGCTTATTGACATGGACCTCTGAGAGAAAATTCATATCATCCAATGAGACCAACATGGCATTTCATAATAACATCTTAGGCAATGATACACTTCACTAGGATTAACACAACAGTTTTCAATAAGTAATTTAGCTTTCGATCAAATGTTGTTGGAAAAGCTACCAGTTTTACAATAGTATGTAAGGCAATTGATACAGTCTAATGAGACCAACACATTAGTTACACATTTGTTACACAATACGATTCACACTGTCCTTTCAGAGTAACATAACAGTAATACATCAGAGCCCTAAGCCATTGATATGGTCAACTGAGAGCAACACAACAGTTATTCTAAACAACCAAGGTCATTGGTATGGATACTGAAAGCAACTGAACAGTTGTACAATCCAGTTTTAAAATAGTACTCATGGCAAATGATATGATGCAGTTGATACCAAGTATCCAATGCTATTGATACGGTCTACTAAGAGCAACAAAACAGTCATACATAAGTACTCCACAAAATTCATACTTTCCACTGACAGCAATCCAACAGCTATGCACCTGTATCCTAAGCTATTGAAACTTTCAATATTAGAGCAACATTACATTTATTAGTATGTACACTGGTCTATAGCTATATTCCACTGAGAGCAACTTAACAGCTATATACCTGGTATTAATCAGTACCCTGGGCTATCAATAAGGTCTACTGAGTGAAATATAACAGTTACATATTACTATTTTTGGCTATTGGTACTGTCACTGAGAGAGCAACTTAACATCAATATTAGTACCCAAGGTTATTGATAGTCTTCTGAGAGCAACACAACAGCTATACATTAATGTAACTTGCCTATTGATATCTTTTCTGGTAAGAACATAACCATTGTACCTAAGTACAGTAAGCTTTTCATATGTTCACCCCAAAACACCATATTATGTTATGTATGACACCCCAGCTTATTGACATGGACCTCTGAGAGAAAATTCATATCATCCAATGAGACCAACATGGCATTTCATAATAACATCTTAGGCAATGATACACTTCACTAGGATTAACACAACAGTTTTCAATAAGTAATTTAGCTTTCGATCAAATGTTGTTGGAAAAGCTACCGGTTTTACAATAGTATGTAAGGCAATTGATACAGTCTAATGAGACCAACACATTAGTTACACATTTGTTACACAATACGATTCACACTGTCCTTTCAGTGTAACATAACAGTAATACATCAGAGCCCTAAGTCATTGATATGTTCAACTGAGAGCAAAACAACAGTTATTCTAAACAACCAAGGTCATTGGTATGGAATACTGAAAGCAACTGAACAGTTGTACAATCCAGTTTTATAATAGTACTCATGGCAAATGATATGATGCAGTTGATACCAAGTATCCAATGCTATTGATACGGTCTACTAAGAGCAACAAAACAGTCATACATAAGTACTCCACAAAATTCATACTTTCCACTGACAGCAACCCAACAGCTATGCACCTGTATCCTAAGCTATTGAAACTTTCAATATTAGAGCAACATTACATTTATTAATATGTACACTGGTCTATAGCTATATTCCACTGAGAGCAACTTAACAGCTATATACCTGGTATTAATCAGTACCCTGGGCTATCAATAAGGTCTACTGAGTGAAATATAACAGTTACATATTACTATTTTTGGCTATTGGTACTGTCACTGAGAGAGCAACTTAACATCAATATTAGTACCCAAGGTTATTGATAGTCTTCTGAGAGCAACACAACAGCTATACATTAATGTAACTTGCCTATTGATATCTTTTCTGGTAAGAACATAACCATTGTACCTAAGTACAGTAAGCTTTTCATATGTTCACCCCAAAACACCATATTATGTTATGTATGACACCCCAGCTTATTGACATGGACCTCTGAGAGAAAATTCATATCATCCAATGAGACCAACATGGCATTTCATAATAACATCTTAGGCAATGATACACTTCACTAGGATTAACACAACAGTTTTCAATAAGTAATTTAGCTTTCGATCAAATGTTGTTGGAAAAGCTACCGGTTTTACAATAGTATGTAAGGCAATTGATACAGTCTAATGAGAGCAACACATTAGTTACACATTTGTTACACAATACGATTCACACTGTCCTTTCAGAGTAACATAACAGTTATACATCAAAGCCCTAAGCCATTGATATGGTCAACTGAGAGCAACACAACAGTTATTCTAAACAACCAAGGTCATTGGTATGGATACTGAAAGCAACTGAACAGTTGTACAATCCAGTTTTAAAATAGTACTCATGGCAAATGATATGATGCAGTTGATACCAAGTATCCAATGCTATTGATACGGTCTACTAAGAGCAACAAAACAGTCATACATAAGTACTCCACAAAATTCATACTTTCCACTGACAGCAATCCAACAGCTATGCACCTGTATCCTAAGCTATTGAAACTTTCAATATTAGAGCAACATTACATTTATTAGTATGTACACTGGTCTATAGCTATATTCCACTGAGAGCAACTTAACAGCTATATACCTGGTATTAATCAGTACCCTGTGCTATCAATAAGGTCTACTGAGTGAAATATAACAGCTACATATTTCTATTTTTGGCTATGGATACTGTCACTGAGAGAGCAACTTAACATCAATATTAGTACCCTAGGTTATTGATAGTCTTCTGAGAGCAACACAACAGCTATACATTAATGTAACTTGCCTATTGATAACTTTTCTGGTAAGAACATAACCATTGTACCTAAGTACAGTAAGCTTTCCATATGTTCACCCAAAAACACCATATTATGTTATGTATGACACCCTAGCTTATTTATTTGGTCCTCTGAGAGAAAATTCATATCATCCAATGAGACCAACATGGCATTTCATAATAACATCTTAGGCAATGATACACTTCACTAGGATTAACACAACGGTTTTCAATAAGTAATATAGCCTTCCATCAAATGTTGTTGCAAAAGCTACCAGTTTTACAATAGTATGTAAGGCAATTGATACAGTCTAATGAGACCAACACATTAGTTACACATTTGTTACACAATACGATTCACACTGTCCTTTCAGTGTAACATAACAGTAATACATCAGAGCCCTAAGTCATTGATATGTTCAACTGAGAGCAAAACAACAGTTATTCTAAACAACCAAGGTCATTGGTATGGAATACTGAAAGCAACTGAACAGTTGTACAATCCAGTTTTATAATAGTACTCATGGCAAATGATATGATGCAGTTGATACCAAGTATCCAATGCTATTGATACGGTCTACTAAGAGCAACAAAACAGTCATACATAAGTACTCCACAAAATTCATACTTTCCACTGACAGCAACCCAACAGCTATGCACCTGTATCCTAAGCTATTGAAACTTTCAATATTAGAGCAACATTACATTTATTAATATGTACACTGGTCTATAGCTATATTCCACTGAGAGCAACTTAACAGCTATATACCTGGTATTAATCAGTACCCTGGGCTATCAATAAGGTCTACTGAGTGAAATATAACAGTTACATATTACTATTTTTGGCTATTGGTACTGTCACTGAGAGAGCAACTTAACATCAATATTAGTACCCAAGGTTATTGATAGTCTTCTGAGAGCAACACAACAGCTATACATTAATGTAACTTGCCTATTGATATCTTTTCTGGTAAGAACATAACCATTGTACCTAAGTACAGTAAGCTTTTCATATGTTCACCCAAAAACACCATATTATGTTATGTATGACACCCCAGCTTATTGACATGGACCTCTGAGAGAAAATTCATATCATCCAATGAGACCAACATGGCATTTCATAATAACATCTTAGGCAATGATACAGTTCACTAGGATTAACACAACAGTTTTCAATAAGTAATTTAGCTTTCGATCAAATGTTGTTGCAAAAGCTACCAGTTTTACAATAGTATGTAAGGCAATTGATACAGTCTAATGAGAGCAACACATTAGTTACACATTTGTTACACAATACGATTCACACTGTCCTTTCAGAGTAACATAACAGTTATACATCAAAGCCCTAAGCCATTGATATGGTCAACTGAGAGCAACACAACAGTTATTCTAAACAACCAAGGTCATTGGTATGGAATACTGAAAGCAACTGCACAGTTGTACAATCCAGTTTTATAATAGTACTCATGGCAAATAAAATGATGCAGTTGATACCAAGTATCCAATGCTATTGATACGGTCTACTAAGAGCAACAAAACAGTCATGCATAAGTACTCGACAAAATTCATACTTTCCACTGACAGCAAACCAACAGCTATGCACCTGTATCCTAAGCTATTGAAACTTTCAATATTAGAGCAACATTACATTTATTAGTATGTACACTGGTCTATAGCTATATTCCACTGAGAGAAACTTAACGGCTATATACCTGGTATTAATCAGTACCCTGGGCTATCAATAAGGTCTACTGAGTGAAATATAACAGCTACATATTACTATTTTTGGCTATTGATACTGTCACTGAGAGAGCAACTTAACATCAATATTAGTACCCTAGGTTATTGATAGTCTTCTGAGAGCAACACAACAGCTATACATTAATATAACTTGCCCATTGATATCTTTTCTGGTAAGAACATAACCATTGTACCTAAGTACAGTAAGCTATTCCTATGTTCACCCAAAAACACCATATTATGTTAGGTATGATACCCTAGCTTATTTATTTGGTCCTCTGAGAGAAAATTCATATCATCCAATGAGACCAACATGGCATTTCATAATAACATCTTAGGCAATGATACAGTTCACTAGGATTAACACAACAGTTTTCAATAAGTAATCTAGCCTTCCATCAAATGTTGGAAAAGCTACCAGTTTTACAATAGTATGTAAGACAATTGATACAGACTAATGAGAGCAACACCTTAGTTACACATTTGTTACACAATACGATTCACACTGTCCTTTCAGAATAACATAACAGTAATACATCAGAGCCCTAAGCCATTGATATGGTCAACTGAGAGCAACACAACAGTTATTCTAAACAACCAAGGTCATTGGTATGGAATACTGAAAGCAACTGAACATTTGTACAATCCAGTTTTATAATAGTACTCATGGCAAATGATATGATGCAGTTGATACCAAGTATCCAATGCTATTGATACGGTCTACTAAGAGCAACAAAACAGTCATACATAAGTTCTCGACAAAATTCATACTTTCCACTGACAGCAATCCAATAACTATCATGGCTATGCACCTGTATCCTAAGCTATTGAAACTTTCAATATTAGAGCAACATTACATTTATTAGTATGTACACTGGTCTATAGCTATATTCCACTGAGAGCAATTTGACAGCTATATACCTGGTATTAATCAGTACCCTGGGCTATCGATAAGGTCTACTGAACGAAATATAACAGCTACATATTACTATTTTTGTTTGGCTATTGATATTGTCACTGAGAGAGCAACTTAACATCAATATTAGTACCCTAGGTTATTGATAGTCTTCTGAGAGCAACACAACAGCTATACATTAATGTAACTTGCCTATTGATAACTTTTCTGGTAAGAACATAACCATTGTACCTAAGTACAGTAAGCTATTCATATGTTCACCCAAAAACACCATATTATGTTATGTATCATACCCTACCTTATTGACATGGTCCTCTGAGAGAAAATTCATGTCATTCAATGAGACCAACATGGCATTTCATAATAACATCTTAGGCAATGATACAGTTCACTAGGATTAACACAACAGTTTTCAATAAGTAATCTAGCCTTTCATCAAATGTTGTTGGAAAAGCTACCAGTTTTACAATAGTATGTAAGACAATTGATAGAGACTAATGAGAGCAACACATTAGTTACACATTTGTTACACAATACGATTCACACTGTCCTTTCAGAGTAACATAACAGTAATACATCTGAGCCCTTAGCCATTTTTATGGTCAACTGAGAGCAACACAACAGTTATTCTAAACAACCAAGGTCATTGGTATGGAATACTGAGAGCAAATGTACATTTGTACAATCCAGTTTTATAATAGTACTCATGGCAAATGATATGATGCAGTTGATACCAAGTATCCAATGCTATTGATACGGTCTACTAAGAGCAACAAAACAGTCATACATAAGTACTCCACAAAATTCATACTTTCCACTGACAGCAATCCAACAACTATCATGGCTATGCACCTGTATCCTAAGCTATTGAAACTTTCAATATTAGAGCAACATTACATTTATTAATATGTACACTGGTCTATAGCTATATTCCACTGAGAGCAACTTAACAGCTATATACCTGGTATTAATCAGTACCCTGGGCTATCAATAAGGTCTACTGAGTGAAATATAACAGATACATATTACTATTTTTGTTTGGTTATTGATACTGTCACTGAGAGAGCAACTTAACATCAATATTAGTACCCTATGTTATTGATAGTCTTCTGAGAGCAACACAACAGCTATACATTAATGTAACTTGCCTATTGATAACTTTTCTGGTAAGAACATAACCATTGTACCTAAGTACAGTAAGCTATTCATATGTTCACCCAAAAAACACCATATTATGTTATGTATGATACCCTAGCTTATTGACATGGTCCTCTGAGAGAAAATTCATATCATCCAATGAGACCAACATGGCATTTCATCATAACATCTTAGGCAATGATACAGTTCACTAGGATTAACACAACAGTTTTCAATAAGTAATCTAGCCTTTGATCAAATGTTGTTGGAAAAGCTACCAGTTTTACATCAGTACTAAAGGCAATTGATACAGTCTAATGAGAGCAACACATAAGTTACACATTTCCTACATAATACGATTCACACTGTCCTTTGAGAGCAACATAACAGTAATACATCAGAGCCCTAAACTGTTGATATGGTCAACTGAGAGCAACACAACAGTTATTCTAAAGAACCAAAGCCATTGGTATGGAATACTGAAAGCAACTGAACAGTTGTACAATCCAGTTTTATAATAGTACTCAAGGCAAATGATATGATGCAATTGATACCAAGTATCCAATGCTATTGATACGGTCTACTAAGAGCAACAAAACAGTCATACATTAGTACCCGACACAATTCATACTTTCCACTGACAGCAACCCAACAGCTATGCACCTGTATCCTAAGCTATTGAAATTGTCAATATTGGAGCAACATTACATTTATTAATAAGTACACTGGTCTTTTGCTATAGTCCACTGAGAGCAACTTAACAGCTATATACCTGGTATTAATCAGTACCCTGGGCTATGAATACAGTCTACTGAGTGAAATATAACAGCTACATATTACTATTTTTGGCTATCGATACTGTCACTGAGAGAGCAACTTAACATCAATATTAATACCCTAGGTTATTGATAGTCATCTGAGAGAAACAACAGCTATACATTAATATAACTTGCCTATTGATAACTTTTCTGGTTAAGAACATAACCAGTGTACCTTAGTACAGTAAGCTATTCATATGTTCACCCAAGAACACCATATTATGTTATGCATGATACCCTAGCTTATTGATATGATCCTCTAAGGGAAACATAATAATTGTACAATAGAACACTAGGCTATTGATGTGAATCACTAAGAACAACATTATTTCATTAGTATACTGGAAAATTCATATCATCCAATGAGACCAACATGGCATTTCATAATAACATCTTAGGCAATGATACAGTTCACTAGGATTAACACAACAGTTTTCAACAAGTAATCTAGCCTTTGATCAAATGTTGTTGGAAAAGCTACCAGTTTTACATTAGTACTAAAGGCAATTGATACAGTCTAATGAGAGCGACACATTAGATACATATTTGTTACACAATACAATACACACTGTCCTTCTAGAGCAACATAACAGTAATACATCGGAACCCTAAGCTATTGATATGGTCAACTGAGAGCAATACAACAGTTATTCTAAACAACCAAAGCCATTGGTATGGTACACTGAAAGCAACTGAACAGTTGTACAATCCAGTTTTATAATAGTACTCAATGCAAATGATGATGCAGTTGATACCAAGTATCCAGTGCTATTGATACGGTCTACTAAGAGCAACAAAACAGTCATACATTAGTACTCGACACAATTCATACTTTCCACTGACAGCAACCCAACAGCTATGCACCTGTATCCTAAGCTATTGAAACTGTCAATATTGGAGCAACATTACATTCATTAATATGTACACTGGTCTATAGCTATATTCCACTGAGAGCAACTTAACAGCTATATACCTGGTACTAATCAATTGGGCATAAAAATACTTTGATAAGACCTCTGGAACAAACTAAGAGGTAAAAGGTCCTTTTAATTCAAACATTTGATGCCTTTTAGCAATAACTGTTATATGTGGAAAAGAAAAAAAATCCCCAGGGCAGAGAGTAAAAAATTATGAAAAAAATGTGCAAAATTGACACATTTCAAGCGAGTTTTATGTTGAAAATTAACAAACTTTGAGATGACCCCCTAAAACAACGACGTGGTATATGTAGTAGAAATTCAGATGAAAAGTTTCATTAAAAAAGCTAGGGCAGAACAAACTAGACCCGGCCTCTTTAAGTTGAGTAATTTTCCCATCGATTATAATAAAAGGGTACTTGAAGGGTTGTAATTTCTTACACCTTTACAAAGAAGTGAAATCATAAAAATAGGAAGTTGGACACTTTAAGTACCCCGGTCTCTATCGACTTAGGTAAGACCACAAATGAGCTAGACTGTGATGAAAACGTGGCATCAACGACACCTGTATTTTAACAGTTTCGTAAGACATACGCTTTTGGAACCCAAGATGGCCGATGATTATTAAAAAAAAAGCCTCCCTAATCTTTTTTATTACCAATAAAAAAGGGAAAAAAAATGCTGCCCTCTCACATCTATTTCTAAGAAATTTGACCCGAGAACATTATTTCAACTTTATGTGGCCTTAGTTCATAAACTAAACTCTCAGCATATTATAAATGAAATAGAAATTACTGTTAAATGCTTTGAGACTAACTTGAGATCAGGAAAAAAATGCCTTATTTGGTTTCTAAGAGAGAAAATTAAATATAAGCATACCCACCCCTAAAAACAAATGGGTTTCACATGTTGAAAAACAGACTCAACACCATCCAGGAAGTTGCATCATTATGCGCATCTAAAAAAAATATTTCCATTTAATTCAATGTGACAATTCCACTAAAGTAATAGTTTTACTAGCAAATGAGTCTAGAATCAATAATGTAGGCCTAAGATAAGATGCCATAAAGGGAAATGAGATATCTGTGATAATCCTTAGTGATACCCTCGCTCTAATGTGAAAATACATAACGGCAAAGTCATTTAACAGGAGGTTGATGTTTGATTTGTAAAAAACCCCGAATCACACCATATAGCATGTCAAAACAAAGAGTGTGATAAAATTCCAAGCAGTTGCGATGAATAGTTGCTGAGAAATCTGTGACGACTATTTGTTTGAAAATTAAGGCTACAAATGAATAAAGGCATCATTTAACAAGAAATTGAAATCTTATTGGTACAAAAATGAATCCCACCAAAAGGCATGCCAAAACAAAGAGTGTGTTAAAATTCCAAGCATCTGCGATAAAAACAATTGTGATGGACATACACAGAGAAGGACAGACAGACACACAACGGTAAACAGTTTACCCCTCTCCTTTCGAGCGGGGGTATAAAAAGAAATTGTGACTATATACACATATATGGAATGACTAATAACTACAATTAACTAAGTTTATTTTGATTGTCTATTTCCTTGCTAAAGACCTTTAAAAAGTCAACTAAAATTTCATGAAATTAAATGAAATTTGCAGAAAATATTTATCAGTTATTTTTAAATCTCTCATACTGTAGATTCCTTATTTTACGCAAGTACTTAATTCCGCAATTCAACTGTTTATTAAATCGCGAGAATATGAAATTGCAAACAGCGAATTTGTATCCTGATTTCTAATTATCTACATTCATTTGGAAAAAAAAGACGAAATTTTAAATTCTGCATGATGTGCTCCTCGCGATTTTATGTGGATATTAATTCCTCGCATTTAATTAGGAATTTACAGCATGCTAGTGTATAGAAATCTACTTCTGGCTCTAAGGGATGAAAAAGTATTCTGATCTACTCTTAAGATATTGCTGAATTCTGGAGTAAATGTTTTTTAAAACTCATCTACTGTATAGTAAATAATTTTAATGCTCAATAAAATTTAATCAGTGAAATGTTGAAAAAAAAAAAAAAATTAAATGAAACCTGAAATGTTTGAACGTGTACCAATTCAACTTTTAAAATTAATTAATAGAATTAATTAACAATGAAATAAGAAGTTTACAACAGGAATTAAATAGCAAAAAGTTAATAATTTCAATTCTAAGACAAAGTCAGGGACTGCAAAAAAAAAAATGGTGCCAGAAGAGACTTCCATAATGTACCTGGGAGCTTTGATAATGGTGGTCACTGATTAATGGCTAGTGATTAAGATAACGAGTTCTTTAGCAAAGGGAGTGATGAGGCTTTTTCATCAGTCATCAAAGAATGGAGTTTCTCTTAGAAAACATGGCAGCTCTAAAATAAATAAACAGGATGAAAGTTTACAAAATACATACCTGTTAACCTTTCACTGCTGCTATGTGGGAGAAGATTTTGTGTAAACGACGATTTTGCCCATGAAATGCAAATAGGGACCAAAGTGGTTGTATCAACATCAGTACAAAACATAGAGCTCACCCAGATGAGGCATCACCTTTACGAGATCTCTCTCATCATATTTTATGAAAATCATAGTTTTTATTAATAATCTTTATTATTATATCATATATTAATGTGTGGTTTGACACAATATCATATTATTATACCTTCATATATTATTTTATAAATATTATTTATAAAACTTCATATTTCCCTTCCATAGTCATATTTTATTTTTATCATATTCAACCCCTTTGGAGGCCTTGTGCACTTTCCTGCAAGAGTTGTCATTCGACATTTAAAGAAAACTCCAGAGATTAGCAGACATCATTATCTACGAGGACTGTTCGGAAATTTTTGAGATATTCACTCTTATTCCTTTGGAAAAATAGATAAACACTTGCAAATTCACCAGAATGTAAACCAGGATAAAATTCATTAATGTGAAAATTTTCTAGTCCATGAAATCATTTTATCGATCATCTTGGGTAAGCTTACAAACTTGCCTTTGTCCAGTGACCCGGAGCAACCGCAAACTAACAGCAACATCATTTAAACATATCCTCTTCCTCCTTTATTTTAAATACCTTACAAACCAATAGTAAACATGACATATTCTTTATTTTGCAATGAATTTTTTCATTGAAACTAGCCTTGCATTTTTTCTCCATTCTTGAATTTTTTGTAAACAAACTTGAGTTATTGGTACCCAAAAGTAAAATTACTGTGAAGCATATCTTACAGTCAATCTGTACATATTTTATAACAGTTGACATAAGTTGCTGTGTTATAAGTACTTGTTGTTAAGCCCCTATGTTTTAATTGTAGTTAAACAATTGGTCAAAATGCCTGATAAACTAAAGCTCTTCACCCTTTCCATCATATAGTTTTTGTTTAAGCAGTTGCTTTGACTGTAAAGGTGTTTTTCTGATATTCTAACAAATTTGATATATATATTTGCTGTGCCGCCTTGAGGTTAAAATTTGATATACCGTTGAAGTCAGATTTCTCAGGCTAGGTAAATCTACATGTGCTATCTCCGCATTTCAACCCGAACACAAGTGAAACTTGCACAAAATTTCCGGTGTATTGCAATATTCGACAAAAAATATCGTATCGCGATACATTTTTTCAATATTGGTACACCAGTTGAATTGATCAGGCTCGAAATTTCGTTAAGGACTCGATCAATTCAAAATTCTGTTTGAATTAAAAATGACTAATGCATTTGTACGTTACAAACACGAAAGAAAAGTCGGTGGTTTTGATATAGTGACTGCTAGAAGAGCTTACCGAAAGCCAAAACATGTTGACATGCTGATATTCTTAATAATTTGAAGAAGGCCCTGTTGCAGTTGTAATTATATCTCCCTGCAGGTTGATACAATCAGTCAAAACATTCATTTCATACAGTAACTGTAAATTCATTTATTGTTGTGCATGTTTTATTTTCTTTTTCCACAAGATCAGTGGATTGCCTAAAATGCATTGTACCAAATATACATAATATTAACTGGCTACCTGTGTCTAGTTTTGCTAGATGATAAATCATCTAATTTTTCAAGGTTTTTTTTTTTTTAAACAGTTTATAAATTAACAAAAAAATGTTTTATTCTTTTACTTAATATGTTAGACTTAAATTGCAGATGAATTATGTATATAAATCTATCAATTACAGTCTATTAACATTTTTAAAAAATTCAAATTTTGATTAAAAAATATTTCAATACACATCGTAATACATTCTAAAATATTGCAATACTTCACCATACAACTTTTCCCATCAATTCCCAGCCCTACCTCCTCATGATTATGATGCCGATTTTCTTACTCCCACTGTATCAAGAATTCATTGCCTGAAAAATAAAATGGGGTAAAGCATAATACGCAGCCCCACTTTTAATCTAAAACATAAAGCTGAAAAAATGTGTATTTATTTTTAACAAAACTTTACGGTATAAACTGAAATGAGTTGCTAGTTTGGATTATATTCACTGTTGTTTAAATCAAAAGCACTGACAGGAAAATTGATTCTGAGATACAAAACCAAAATCAAAAATAGTCCAAAATCAATACTGTAGGCCTAAAATAAGGTGCCAAAAAAGGAAGAAAGAAAAGAAATTGTCTTTTATATGGAACTACAATTGACTATGTTCAGTTTGATTGGCTATTTCCTTATGTAAGACATTTAAAACAACTAAAAGTTCATAATATTTAATGAAATTTGCAGAAAATGTCTAGTAGTTATTTATCTCTCATATTACTTAGGTGTATGGAAATCTACTTTTGACCCTAAGGGATTAAAAAGTTTGAGATAACTCTTCTCAACAGATTGCTGAATTCTGGACAAATTTCTGTTTAAAAAATTCATCTACATGTAGTTCATAATTTAAACATATTAGGTAATCACAGATTACAAAGCTCACCGAGACGAGGCATCAACTTTATGAGGCATCACCTTTATGAGACCATCTTTATCATATTATATGAAAATCATATTTTATGATCTTGGATATTCATGGATTCTGTTTTGACACAAATTCGTATATCTTATGTCAAAAAATTGTATGATAATCATATGTTCCTTTCATACAGTATTATAAGATACAATGTTTATCAAAATAATAACATAAAATATAATATTGCATCCTATGATACTTACAATATATACCAACTAATACAATAATTATATAAGACTGTAATAAATAATGATGCAATATGATATTGTTACATATAATATGATATATTGTATTGTGTTATAATACATTATTGTATTTAATCACATAATACATAATATCTAATATATAATACAATATAGTATTAAATGATACTATATCATATCACATAATACGTCACAATATTGTAACATATATTATATTGTATAATATAGTATAGTATTGTATCGCATGACATTGTATCCTATTTGATACATAATATGATATTGAATCATATGATACAATATAATCTGATAAAACATTGTATCACATCATATGATACAATATCATCTGATATTGTAATATATTTGAGAAATAAAGTACAAGTTTTCTTGAATGTTGCAGAATAACCTCGGTCTCAAAATGTTGTTTAGAAATATAAAAGCCAAGGCAAAGCCGAGGAATATAAAAACCGAGGCAAAGCCGAGGCTTTTATATTTCTAAACAACATTTCAAGACCTAGGAGGATATTCTGCAACATTCATGATAACAAGAACTTTAATTATTTCTATTCTACTAATAGCTTCAACTATCAGCTGATCGGTTTATCTATAGAGAGAGGAGGAAGTACATAGTTTCAAGCAAGATGAATCTGATTGGTTGAGATGGCTGTTCCGCGTAACCCCAAAGGTTTTGTTAGTAATGACTTGTTTGTACATCGGCATGTTTGTTTACAAGTACATCGATTGCAGACTATCGATGGGAATCGATATGCAGACGATATATTTTTCAATGAATGAAATACACACTTAAATTATTTATGATTTTTTTTTTTTATTAATTTAGATTAATAAATTCGATTATTAACGTATTAATTTGTTTCTTTTTATTTTGACGAACAAGCAATGAAAATGTTTTGGGGGAGGGTCTTGGAACAGCCCCGATTAGCTCTTTGAAATAAACAATTAAAGGGAATACACATCGCTTTTAAGGACCCTAACCCGTGTTATCAATGTTTTTTTTAATAAAGAGCAAACATTAAAGGGAATACACATCGCTCTAAAGGATACTAACCCGTGTTATCAATGTTCTTTTTTTAAAAAGAGCAAGTTTTTCAGTTATAAACGCATGATCGACTCAAGTTTGGTATGTGTTTAAGATCTGATAATTTACTGATGATGTTCGTGGTATATTGGAGAATTATGTCCGCGGCATCTCTTTGATCTCCGCAGTAACTGTAGTAATATATTAATATTATATTATACAATTATATCATATTATACAATATTGTATTATTTATATGATACAACATTTTATATAACTAATATCATATAATACAATTTCATGTCATTACTTGAATCTACACTACTTTAGGATGCCTCCACACAAGTTTGAGCTTTTCTGGCCTAATAGTTTTTTAGAAGAAGATTTTTAAAGATTTTCTCTAAACTGTAATTGTACTACATTTGGCTGTGTATTCTATTTAGCCCTTTTGGCGGAATGCAGCTTCCGCTAAATCAAGTACATCGCTAAATGTCATGCATTATATATGTATAAGAATAGTCACAATACGCTCATTCAAATCCATGCCAACTTGTTCAAAAACTAATTTACGCCAAATATCGTACACACCAAATATAGTACGTTTACAGTATATTCCTATGTAAAAATTCATTCCCCCAATGTGGCCCCACCTTACCCCTGGGGACCATAACTTAAACAAACTTGAATCTATACTATCTGAGGATGCTTCCACTCAAATTTGAGCTTTCCTGGCCTAATAGTTATTGAGAAGAAGATTTTTAAAGATTTTCTCTATATATTCCTATGTAGAAATTCATCCCCCATGTTGCCCCACCCTACCCCGGGGACCATGATTTAACCAAACTTGAATCTACACTATTTTAGGATGCTTCCACACAAATTTGAGTATTATGGCCTAATAGTTTTTAAGAAAAAGATTTTTAAAGATTTTCTCTATATATTCCTATGTAAAAATTCATCCCGCCCCCATTGTGGCCCTACCTTACCCCGGGGACCATACTTTAACAAACTTGAACCTATACTATCTGAGGATGCTTCCACTCAAATTTGAGCTTTCCTGGCCAAATAGTTTTTGAGAAGAAGATTTTAAAGATTTTCTCTATATGTTCCTATGTAAAAATTCATCCCCCCCCCCATTGTGGCCCCAGCCTACCCCCGGGGACCATGATTTGAACAAACTTGAATCTATACTACCTGAGGATGCTTCCATACAAGTTACAGCTTTTCTGGCCTAATACTTTTTGAGAAGAAGATTTTTAAGATTTTCTCTATACATTTATATGTATAAATCCTGATAAATCCCCCCATTGTGGCCCCGCCCTAATCCCCCCATTGTGGCCCCGCCCAAATCCCCCCATTGTGGCCCCGCCCTACCCCCAGGGACCATGATTTGAACAAACTTGAATCTACACTACCTGAGGATGCTTCCATACAAGTTACAGCTTTTCTGGCCTAATAATTTTTGAGAAGAAGATTTTTGAAAATTACCAACAAATTTTCAATAATTCTAAATTATCTCCCCTTTAAAGAGGGTGTGGCCCTTCATTTGAACAAACTAACTGAATCCCCTTCACCCAGTGATGCTTTGTGCCAAGAGAAATTATTTAATTGATTAATTCTAGTCAAACTTTTTGATTGTTGTTAAATAAACATTGTGAAGAAACGTATGTATGTCGTATATCGTCATTATCAAGATTTACTCTATATATATTCCTATGTAAAAAGTCAACCCCCCCCATTGTGGCCCCACCCTACCCCATGGGGTCATGATTTTCACAACTTTGAATCTACACTACCTGAGGATGCTTCCACATAAGTTTCAACTTTTCTGGCCAAATGGTTTTTTAGAAGAAGATTTTTAAAGATTTACTCTATATATTCCTATGTAAAAAGTCGACCCCCCATTGTGGCCCCACCCTACCCCCGGGGGTCATGATTTTCACAACTTTGAATCTACACTACCTGAGAATGCTTCCACATAAGTTTCAGCTTTCCTGGCCATATGGGTTTTTAGAAGAAGATTTTTAAAGATTTACTCTATATATTCCTATGTTAAAAATCGAACCCCCCATTGTGGCCCAACCCTACCCCCGGGAGTCATGATTTATACAACTCTGAATCTACACTACCTTAGGATGCTTCCACACAAGTTTCAGCTTTCCTGGCCAAATGGTTCTTGAGAAGAAGATTTTTAAAGATTTTCTCTATATATTCCTATGTTAAAAATCGACCCTCCGTTGTAGCCTCACCCTACCCCCGGGGGTCATGATTTTCACAATTTTAAATCTACACTACCTGAGGATGCTTCCACATAAGTTTCAGCTTTTCTGGCCAAATGGTTCTTGAGAAGAAGATTTTTAATGATTTACTCTATATATTCCTATGTAAAAAGTCGACCCCCCCCCTTTTTGGCCCCACCCTACCCCATGGGGTCATGATTTTCACAACTTTGAATCTACACTACCTGAGGATGCTTCCAAACATGTTTCAGGTTTTCTGGCCAAATGGTTTTTTAGAAGAAGATTTTTAAAGATTTACTCTATATATTCCTATGTAAAAATTCATCCCGCCCCCATTGTGGCCCTACCTTACCCCGGGGACCATACTTTAACAAACTTGAACCTATACTATCTGAGGATGCTTCCACTCAAATTTGAGCTTTCCTGGCCAAATAGTTTTTGAGAAGAAGATTTTAAAGATTTTCTCTATATGTTCCTATGTAAAAATTCATCCCCCCCCCCCCATTGTGGCCCCAGCCTACCCCCGGGGACCATGATTTGAACAAACTTGAATCTATACTACCTGAGGATGCTTCCATACAAGTTACAGCTTTTCTGGCCTAATACTTTTTGAGAAGAAGATTTTTAAGATTTTCTCTATACATTTATATGTATAAATCCTGATAAATCCCCCCATTGTGGCCCCGCCCTAATCCCCCCATTGTGGCCCCGCCCAAATCCCCCCATTGTGGCCCCGCCCTACCCCCAGGGACCATGATTTGAACAAACTTGAATCTACACTACCTGAGGATGCTTCCATACAAGTTACAGCTTTTCTGGCCTAATAATTTTTGAGAAGAAGATTTTTGAAAATTACCAACAAATTTTCAATAATTCTAAATTATCTCCCCTTTAAAGAGGGTGTGGCCCTTCATTTGAACAAACTAACTGAATCCCCTTCACCCAGTGATGCTTTGTGCCAAGAGAAATTATTTAATTGATTAATTCTAGTCAAACTTTTTGATTGTTGTTAAATAAACATTGTGAAGAAACGTATGTATGTCGTATATCGTCATTATCAAGATTTACTCTATATATATTCCTATGTAAAAAGTCAACCCCCCCCATTGTGGCCCCACCCTACCCCATGGGGTCATGATTTTCACAACTTTGAATCTACACTACCTGAGGATGCTTCCACATAAGTTTCAACTTTTCTGGCCAAATGGTTTTTTAGAAGAAGATTTTTAAAGATTTACTCTATATATTCCTATGTAAAAAGTCGACCCCCCATTGTGGCCCCACCCTACCCCCGGGGGTCATGATTTTCACAACTTTGAATCTACACTACCTGAGAATGCTTCCACATAAGTTTCAGCTTTCCTGGCCATATGGGTTTTTAGAAGAAGATTTTTAAAGATTTACTCTATATATTCCTATGTTAAAAATCGAACCCCCCATTGTGGCCCAACCCTACCCCCGGGAGTCATGATTTATACAACTCTGAATCTACACTACCTTAGGATGCTTCCACACAAGTTTCAGCTTTCCTGGCCAAATGGTTCTTGAGAAGAAGATTTTTAAAGATTTTCTCTATATATTCCTATGTTAAAAATCGACCCTCCGTTGTAGCCTCACCCTAACCCCGGGGGTCATGATTTTCACAATTTTAAATCTACACTACCTGAGGATGCTTCCACATAAGTTTCAGCTTTTCTGGCCAAATGGTTCTTGAGAAGAAGATTTTTAATGATTTACTCTATATATTCCTATGTAAAAAGTCGACCCCCCCCCCTTTTTGGCCCCACCCTACCCCATGGGGTCATGATTTTCACAACTTTGAATCTACACTACCTGAGGATGCTTCCAAACAAGTTTCAGGTTTTCTGGCCAAATGGTTTTTTAGAAGAAGATTTTTAAAGATTTACTCTATATATTCCTATGTAAAAATTCATCCCGCCCCCATTGTGGCCCTACCTTACCCCGGGGACCATACTTTAACAAACTTGAACCTATACTATCTGAGGATGCTTCCACTCAAATTTGAGCTTTCCTGGCCAAATAGTTTTTGAGAAGAAGATTTTAAAGATTTTCTCTATATGTTCCTATGTAAAAATTCATCCCCCCCCCCCCATTGTGGCCCCAGCCTACCCCCGGGGACCATGATTTGAACAAACTTGAATCTATACTACCTGAGGATGCTTCCATACAAGTTACAGCTTTTCTGGCCTAATACTTTTTGAGAAGAAGATTTTTAAGATTTTCTCTATACATTTATATGTATAAATCCTGATAAATCCCCCCATTGTGGCCCCGCCCTAATCCCCCCATTGTGGCCCCGCCCAAATCCCCCCATTGTGGCCCCGCCCTACCCCCAGGGACCATGATTTGAACAAACTTGAATCTACACTACCTGAGGATGCTTCCATACAAGTTACAGCTTTTCTGGCCTAATAATTTTTGAGAAGAAGATTTTTGAAAATTACCAACAAATTTTCAATAATTCTAAATTATCTCCCCTTTAAAGAGGGTGTGGCCCTTCATTTGAACAAACTAACTGAATCCCCTTCACCCAGTGATGCTTTGTGCCAAGAGAAATTATTTAATTGATTAATTCTAGTCAAACTTTTTGATTGTTGTTAAATAAACATTGTGAAGAAACGTATGTATGTCGTATATCGTCATTATCAAGATTTACTCTATATATATTCCTATGTAAAAAGTCAACCCCCCCCATTGTGGCCCCACCCTACCCCATGGGGTCATGATTTTCACAACTTTGAATCTACACTACCTGAGGATGCTTCCACATAAGTTTCAACTTTTCTGGCCAAATGGTTTTTTAGAAGAAGATTTTTAAAGATTTACTCTATATATTCCTATGTAAAAAGTCGACCCCCCATTGTGGCCCCACCCTACCCCCGGGGGTCATGATTTTCACAACTTTGAATCTACACTACCTGAGAATGCTTCCACATAAGTTTCAGCTTTCCTGGCCATATGGGTTTTTAGAAGAAGATTTTTAAAGATTTACTCTATATATTCCTATGTTAAAAATCGAACCCCCCATTGTGGCCCAACCCTACCCCCGGGAGTCATGATTTATACAACTCTGAATCTACACTACCTTAGGATGCTTCCACACAAGTTTCAGCTTTCCTGGCCAAATGGTTCTTGAGAAGAAGATTTTTAAAGATTTTCTCTATATATTCCTATGTTAAAAATCGACCCTCCGTTGTAGCCTCACCCTACCCCCGGGGGTCATGATTTTCACAATTTTAAATCTACACTACCTGAGGATGCTTCCACATAAGTTTCAGCTTTTCTGGCCAAATGGTTCTTGAGAAGAAGATTTTTAATGATTTACTCTATATATTCCTATGTAAAAAGTCGACCCCCCCCCCTTTTTGGCCCCACCCTACCCCATGGGGTCATGATTTTCACAACTTTGAATCTACACTACCTGAGGATGCTTCCAAACAAGTTTCAGGTTTTCTGGCCAAATGGTTTTTTAGAAGAAGATTTTTAAAGATTTACTCTATATATTCCTATGTAAAAAGTCAACCCCCCATTGTGGCCCCTCTCTACCCCCGGGGGTCATGATTTTCACAACTTTGAATCTACACTACCTGAGGATGCTTCCACACAAGTTTCAGCTTTCCTGGCCTAACGGTTTTTGAGGAGAAGATTTTTAAAGATTTACTCTATATATTCCTATGTAAAAAGTCGACCCCCCCATTTTGGCCCCACCTTACCCCCAGGGGTCATGATTTTCACAACTTTGAATCTACACTACCTGAGGATGCTTCCACATAAGTTTCAGCTTTTCTGGCCAAATGGTTTTTTAGAAGAAGATTTTTAAAGATTTACTCTATATTTCCTATGTAAAAAGTCGACCCCCCCCCATTTTGGCCCCACCTTACCCCCAGGGGTCATGATTTTCACAACTTTGAATCTACACTACCTGAGGATGCTTCCACATAAGTTTCAGCTTTCCTGGCTTAACGGTTTTTGAGAAGAAGATTTTTAAAGATTTACTCTATATATTCCTATGTAAAAAGTTGACCCCCCCATTTTGGCCCCACCTTACCCCCAGGGGTCATGATTTTCACAACTTTGAATCTACACTACCTGAGGATGCTTCCACATAAGTTTCAGCTTTCCTGGCCAAATGGTTCTTGAGAAGAAGATTTTTGAAAATTTCTCAAAAATTTTCATTAATTCCTAATTATTTCCCCTTGTAAGAGGGCTTGGTCCTTAATTTTCACAACTTTGAGTCCCCTTAGGCTAAGGATGCTATGTGCCAAGTTTGGTTGAAATTGGCCCAGTGGTTCTTGAGAAGATGTTGAAAATATGAAAAGTTTACAGACAGACAGACAGACAGACAGACAGACAGACAGACAGACGGACGGACGGACGACAGACAAAATGTGATCAGAATAGCTCACTTGAGCTTTCAGCTCAGGTGAGCTAAAAACAATATAAAACTGTTCTTCCTCTATGCAATGACTGCTATACTCTGGGAAAGTTGCCAGTTGTGAGCCGCCCTTTTGGCAGAAAAAAATAAACTCATCTTTTCCAACATGTTAATTGTCGTTGAAGTGAAGAAAAAATATAATGTTAAAATAAAATAAAATGTTTTTCCTACCTACCTACCCTATTTTTTTTCAAGCTGGAATAGGAAACACACTATTAATTTATTTTGGCCTTATCTTCAAACGAAACCCAAAATGAAGAACGCTTATTTATCTGTTTAGTCCCCTACCGAGGAAACCGGAGGGGACTCTAGTCTTTACCGCTGTACTTCAGTCAATTTGTCCAAACTTCGGTTTCCCAGACTTATTTTAGTTTTGGTTTGGTGAATTGATATGAAACTTGCTGCGTAGCTTTATATTGAGAAACTACAGATTTAACACATAAAACGACGTCCTTTAAAAGTGTGGGTGCCAGAAGAGAACAATCGTCTCAAGCGTCAATCGTCTCCGTTTTTAACCCCAAGAAACCCCATGGAACCCCAAGGAACCCCAAGGAACCCCACAAATACCCAAATGAAACAAATTTATAACTCTTGATACCCCCAGGGACTATTTGGTATCCTAGAGACATCCCCTTGGCACCCCATGGAACCCCAAGGATACCCATGCAAACGAACCCCAAGGAACGCCAAGGATACCCCAAGAAACCCCAAGGATACACAGATAATGCAAATTTATAAAACATTTATAACTCATGATACCCCTGGGGACTCATTGGTATCCCAGAGACACCCCTAGGTACCCCATGGATACCAAAACGAACCCTATGATGCCCTAATAATACAAATCTATAACTCTAGATACCACTGGGGACTGAATGGAACCTAGAATCACTACTAGGTACCCCATGGAACCCTACAATTACCCCAAGCATACAAATTAATAACTTTGATCTGACCAAGGGGATTCAATGGAATTCCTAAAGGTTGTCCCTAGGTATCCAAGGGATACCCCAAGAAACCCCAAGAATATCCATAAGAACCCCAAGGATACCCCAATGATAGAAATAACAATTGATACCCTAGGGGTCTCATTGGATTCCAAGGGTCATCCCTTGATAATAAAAGAAACCCAAAGAATACCCAAAGATCCTCAAAGGTTACCTCTAAGAATCCCAAGGAACCACAAGGATATCCAAATGATAGAAATTAATAACCATTGATACCCCAAGGGTCTTATTGGACTCGAAGGGTCATCCCTTGATACCCCAAGGAACCTCAAGGATACATAAGTGATAGAAATTAACAACCATTGATACCCCAAGGGTCCCTTTGGAATCCAATGGTCATCCTTTGATTCCCCAAATAACCCCAAGGATACCCGTAAGAACCCCAAGGAACCCCAAGGATACCAAAATGATAGAAATTAATAACCATTGATACACCAGGCATCTCACTGTAATTAAATGCAGAAGGGCGATTGTAAGATTTCACCAAGTTCTATATTTAGGCTGTCCAAACTTAAATTCTACGTTTAACGTCACTTCAAAATATCAAACCTACGAGGGAGGGCGATAAGATAAAAACAAACAAAATTTTCACACAAATGATTTCAACCATTGACATTAATACAAATACAGAGAGTATTTAAGCTACATGTAGCCTACCTCTTTAATAATGATTTTTCCTGACAGTCCCTGCATGTATTTAAAAGAAAAGCACGGACATAAGAATTATGCATCCATTTGTTAATATTAATTTTTTTCATCTCATAATAACTTAAGCTGTTCTCACCCCAATTGTTGTTATGTGAAACAAATTAACATTTACTTACTTACCCAATAACCCAAACAATCCTAAAAAGCATATTTCTGGGTATCCCAAGGAACATTTATTATACCAAATATATAGCAGGGAACCCTTTAATGAATACACTGTACGCCTTAAATTTCAAGATGGAATGTGATTGTATGTGGTGTCTTAGTTTCTGCATTTTTATTTTGTTGCTTAATCGTTACATCTTCTATTGACCTGCATAACTGCATGATAAAAATAATGTTTCTCCTGACTCAAATATTTGCATAATTTATACATATCAGGCCTAAACCGTATCATAATTCAAACTGTTTTGAAGCTATATAGAGAATAGTTGTATTCATCTTCCTAAGTCAATTTGGGTTTCTGATCACTCCAGTATTCGGAGCATATCAGAAACCCTTGACTTGGGGAGATAAAAAGAATGGGCAATGAAAGAGAAATGTGGTGGACAATGCTGATTTTGAGGTACATGTATTCAGCTTTGCTGAGAAACTATAGGCATTCATATAAAAAAAAAAATTCTTACTACCAGAAATTCCTACACAAATTCGTTTGCAGCATGTGTACTTACAGTTTATTGGATGTTGTGGCCATCATTAAACTAAATTAATCTCTGTGTAAAGATATGTGGAATTGGAAAAACTTGTTTGGTTGGAAATTACAAATGACCCTATGCTTTTAGTTGTTGTTGACAAATGCATAATAATTGCTAATTTTGACTTTTCAAACATGTATAGAGGGTCAATTGGATATTTTATCTTCAAATATTTAATATTTTATTGAATAAAATAACATCATTTGTTAATAATTATAAGCTTTAATAGATAAAATCTTGAAAACAAATAAACCGCCAAAAAAGAAATATCACACAATAATATCATTCAAACTGACTGTGAAAGAAATTGTGTATACCTGTAATAATCGTTTATTTTTTCATTTCTTTTTAACTTTTTATAATGATTTATTTGTCTAAACACAAGGTCCTCTATAAAAGTGCCAAAATAAATTATCATGATTTTCCATGATTCCATCCTTAAACCCATTGCGCCAAATTAAACCAAACTTGGTAAAATCTTCCTTATATGGAAAGAGGATTCTAAATTATTATATAAAGGGAGTAACCTTTTTTAAAAGGGAGATAATTATGAAACAGTGAAAATAGGGTGGATGTCTTAAAAAATCTTCTCAAGAACTACCGAACCAGAAATACCAGAAGTTGACCCCCCCCCCCCATTTCAATTGGAGAGAGGGTTTAAAATATTAAAAGCCCCTGATGATTTTCATTGCTATTAGATAGGGGGTTTAAAGTATTTTGGCCGTGATATACATTGTATTGAACCCCCCTCCTATTTCAAATCCTATTGGAGGTTCAAAATAATATGGTATATTCAATATTTAATATTCAATATTATTATTGAACCTCCCTCCTTATTTCAATTTCCATTGGAAAGGCGGTTCAAAATATTATGACCGTGATATATTGAACCCCCACATCTAATTTCCATTGCTATTGAAGAGGGGTTCAAAATATCATGGCCATAATATTTTGAACCCCCTCTCCAATGGGAATTTAAAATAGGTAGGGGGTTCAATATATCGCAGCCATAATATTTTGAACCCCCTCTCCAATAGCAATGAAAATTAGATGGGGGTTCAATATATCGCAGCCATAATATATTGAACCTAAAATTAGTGAGATTACTATGCAAATGACCTCAAATAATGTAGATTCTAAATTGTTGAAGCAATGACCCCCAGGTCAATACTGGTACCCCAATAGGCATTCAAATTTCAAAATTTTTAATTTTTATTTAAATAGAACTTGTTAAAATACAATTTGTTGGATTATTAGGCAAGCATTCTAAGAACGGGTAGTGGTACTTTCAGATTCTTAATTGTTAAAACCTTGACCCTCAGACCAATACTTAGTCAGGGTCCCCAAGATGAGTTCAAAGTTTAGCATAGAAAAATATAGGAAAATTGTTTGAAAATCTTCTTCTCAAGAAATACTATGCTATGTTCAGTTACTGTATTAAACTAATTTATAGATGTATTAACATGCATCCTCATATCTTTATATCTTCATATCAAGGTCACAGTGACCTTCTTTCATGTTCATCTGACAGGCGCCTAGGTACTGTACCTGTTAATTGCAGGTAGACACCCCTTGTATATTCGTGGTAGCTCTTGGACCAACATTACCTTTTACATGTAAACACAATGGCTTCACCATCAGTGGTGCAATATATTTAGTAAATACCTGGCATGACACTTATAGCTCCTTGTTTATTGGGGATTGACAACCTTTGTGAATTTGGGGTAGCTCCAATGGACTGTTTGTCTTGATTACACAAGGAATTGAAAGCCAAAAACAGTACTTAGTTTGCACCAAAGCATGTCTTATTAATTTTTGCAGAATTTTTAAATAAGTGGTGTTTTACATACATGTACAGCACTGGAGAATCCCTACAGCCAAATACTTCATCAACACTCTAATTCAAATGTATATCTCTCTTTAAGAGTAGAAAGACCAACTGTGTACAAACTAAAATTTTGGATTGGTCTTCTAACCATTCAATATGTTATTTAAAAGAATTATTGTAAGTTTATAATGTCTTGTATCAAATTTAACAGTGAATTACTATTCTGATTACACTCCTTGTTTATTAACCCAAAAATGCAAAAATTGAGAATTGAAAAAAATATGTTTCGAGAAATGCATAGCTGAGTTTAGAGGCATCTATGCCTGGGTTTAAGGAGACTGGAAGGTCAATAAAATTAACTATCAGGTCTACAATTCTTAAAAATAATTTGTTGAGCTATAAACCATTTTTTGAGCAATATAGTAATTTGATAAAGAAAAATTCCATAGACTTTAAAATTTGAATGTTTCCTATATCTTTATACAGAATTTTTTTTAAAGGAGACTTATATGCTATTAGTCTAAAAATGGCAATGGACATCACAGCCCTCTTAATATGAGTATTATAATAAGTGTCATTGGGGAAACCTTGGGATTATTACCAACTCATGAATATCATTTGTTTTGTGTATTGAAATAACACAATTAACATCAATTACCTTTAACTGGTGTCTTCCCACTTAGCTAAAATTCTGAATTTTCTATGGGCGACTGATTTTAGCTAAGTGGGAATGGTGCACAGGTGAGGGTGTCAAAGATCAAAAGAAAGTAATTACAGGTGAATTATAGTCTGTTCTGTTATTGACCTTAGATAAATATATAATAAAAAAGAAAAAATAACAGATTTTTAAGATTATGTTAAACAAGAGGCCCATGGGCCACATCGCTCACCTGAGCAACAATAGGCATGATAAAATCAGCTTAATGGAGATCGACATAATACAAAATATCTGGACAATGTAGTAATATATGTAGATATTCTTATGTTTATAATCAAGTCCCTTTTTTGACAGGATGATTTTATATTCATATCACATGTTGAGCATCGCAGTTCTCAACAAGATCCTAGACAATTGTTTATACATGGGATATAAACCTACATCAAACTCTGAACCCCTTGTGAGGCCCAAGAATCGTCCAGGGGCAAAAGTCTTAACAATTTTAAAGAATCACAAATTGGCAAAATGTTTGCATATAAGTAAAACCATATATATTATAACATTTCAGTTTTTGTGAATTAAAAATGTTTTCCTTTGTAAAATTGGATCCTGAATGTGGCCCCACCCTACTCCTCAAGATTTTTATTTTAACGAATTTGAATCTACACTACCCAAGGTTGCTTTTACTAAAGTTACAGATTTTCTAGACAAATGGTTTTGTAGAAGATATTTCTCCATATATTCCTATGTCAAAAATTTGTCTCCCTCCCCCCTCCCCGTTGTGACCCCATCCTACCCCCAGGGATCATGATTTGAACAAACTTAAATCTACCTAGTCCTTACCTGAGGATACTTCCACATAAGTTTCACCTTTCCTAGCTACTTAGTTTTAGAGATTTTAAAGAGTTACTCTATTCCTATGTAAAAATTCGATCCCCATTGTGGCCCCACCCTACCCCCAGGGGTCATGATTTTCACATCTTTGAATCTACACTTATTGAGAATGCTTCCACATAAGTTTCAGCTTTCCTGGCTGATTAGGTTTTGAGAAGAAGATTTTAAAAGATTTACTCTATATATTCCTATGTAAAAAATTGACCCCCCCCCCATTGTGGCACCACCCTACACCCGGGGGTCATGCTTTTCAAAACTTTGAATCTACACTAGCTGAGGATGCTTCCACATAAGTTTCAGCTTTCCTGGCTGATTAGTTTCTGAGAAGAAGATTTCTTAAGATTTACTCTATATATTCCTATGTAAAAATTTGACCCCCCCCCCCATTGTGGCACCACCCTACTCCCAGGGGTCATGATTTTCACAACTTTGATTCAACACTAGCTGAGGGTGCTTCCACATAAGTTTCAGCTTTCCTGGCTGATTAGTTTCTGAGAAGAAGATTTTAATAGATGTACTCTATATATTCCTATGTAAAAATTCAACCCCCCATTGTGGCCCCATCCCACCCCCGGGGGTCATGATTTTCACAACTTTGATTCTACACTAGCTGAGGATGCTTCCACAAAAGTTTCAGCTTTCCTTGCTGATTAGTTTCTGAGAAGAAGATTTTTAAAGATTTACTCTATATATTTCTATGTAAAAATTTGAACCCTCATTGTGGCACCACCCTACTCCCTGGGGTCATGATTTTCACAACTTTGATTCTTCACTAGCTGAGGATGCTTCCACATAAGTTTCAGCTTTCCTGGCTGATTAGTTTCTGAGAAGAAGATTTTTAAAGATTTACTCTATATATTCCTATGTAAAAATTCAACCCCCATTGTGGCCCCATCCCACCCCCGGGGGTCATGATTTTCACAACTTTGATTCTACACTAGCTGAGGATGCTTCCACATAAGTTTCAGCTTTCCTTGCTGATTAGTTTCTGAGAAGAAGATTTTTAAAGATTTACTCTATATATTCCTATGTAAAAATTTGACCCCCCATTGTGGCACCACCCTACCCCCGGGGATCATGATTTTCACAATTTTGAATCTACACTAGCTGAGGATGCTTCCACAAAAGTTTCAGCTTTCCTGGCTGATTAGTTTCTGAGAAGAAGATTTTTAAAGATTAACTCTATATATTACTATGTAAAAATTCAACCCCCCATTGTGGCCTCACCCTACCCTGGGGGTCATGATTTTCACAACTTTGAATCTACACTAGCAGAGGATGCTTCCACATAAGTTTCAGCTTTCCTGGCCAAATGGTTCTTGAGAAGATTTTTGAAAATTTCTCAAAATTTTCCAATAATTGCCAATTATCTCCCCTTTAAAGAGAGCGTGGTCCTTAATTTTCACAACTTTGAATCCCCTTTGCCTAAGGGTGCTTTGTGTTAAGTTTGGTTGAAATCGGCCCAGTGGTTCTGGAGAAGATGTTGAAAATGTGAAAAGTTTACGGACAGACAGATGGACAGACAGACAGACAGACGGACGACAGACAAAATGTGATCAGAAAAGCTCACTTGAGCTTTCAGCTCAGGTGAGCGAAAAAGGTTTGTTTTATGATTGATCTTAGGTAAAGTTTGAGTGATGAGAAAGTAATCACACACATCGTTGCATTAACGGGGCATGGTCACGATTTTGGAAAAAATTTCTAGGCATTTCTAATGATCAACCAAACTTTGAGATCAGTGGTAGAGTTATGAGAAAGATACAGAGCTCACAATACTTTATTATGTAAACAAGGCTCGTGCCATGTTTTTGTTTACATTGGTTCAATATACCGTAAAAAGATTTTTTTCAGCATTTATAACTTATTTTGAATATTATACACATTTACTTCCATGTGTTGTTTATTTATTAATAAGCAATTGCTTAGTGTAAACCATAGTTTATAATGAATACAACATAGAACAAATATACAATGATAAATAATTAAGCAAGGATTCGGACACAAGTAAACACTTATATTAATCCGTTTCCTTAGATATAATTTACAAGTTTTCAATCATTGATGTGCCCAGGTTGGAATGTCTTTGTAAACATGTTTATGAAAAATTAAAGGCTAAACTTACAGTGTGTTTGAAAAAATGCATTAAGAGAAAAAATAATATGCTAGCTAGGTGAGTAAAATAACAGAATGGATGTAGGATGTGTGATAAATTTGTGTTTGAAAACGTTTGGATGCTAAAATAAATTTGTGAACAGCTTTGAAAATTGTTTCATTGTTTGCTGAAGAAAGATTTGTATCCCCATATAGTAAAATATTGACGTCAGTAGTAAAAGGTGTAGTATCCAAGTGCAACATTATTGCATTGGGTGAACCTTGCATTGGTATAGAGGGCCCCATTCGAAAAAAGATAGTGTTCATTGTTTCGGGTTTACCGCATGTGCAGAGTGGGTTATTTACTATATTGGGACAGAAAAGGTGATGTTTTAAAGTGCTGCATTTAATTAAGTATAAGTCTGGTATGAAGATTCCGATCTCTACGATGACCGAAGTAATAGTAATTAGGAAAAAATATTGCCAAGCCTATTGAATTTATTTTATTTATTTTTTTATAATTATTATTTATTGGGTTTTTTTTTAATTTTATTTTATTTTCTTAATTTATAAATATTAAACCTTTCAATAATTGATAGTACTTAAACACAGGCACCTGACGTTATAAATTTTTCTCATAATAAAAATAAATACCCTATATCTAATAATACACAAGGTACCCATCCCCGCCATCTTGGATTTATTTCAAACTGTCACATCAGCTGGAAGTTTTGCTTGAAACTTATCGGTAAAATTATTTTGCGATCCTCTCCGTCTCCCGATCGGTCATTCAACATCTAAGCTTACAACCAATTCAACCAAAACGGTGCATTACACTTGTCATTAATAAAAATCACCCCTCAATCTGCATCTACTGCCTTAGATATGCGACAAAAGGCTAAAGGGTGGACGGAAGTTGACATAAATTGCGTCATACTTTGGGTAATCCCTTCCAAATATAGCAGTGATACGAATATTCAAAAGGCGTCAATTTTGAATTCGATCAACATACAAGTTAAAACTAAGAAAAGGGATACTATAAACAGTCAATTATAACTTTTGTTACACAAAGTTTATATAAACATGTTTATAAATGCATATATTTTGAAATATTGAAACAAACACACGGTACAGGGAAATCTCATTTACATATAGGTGACAACTTCCGTCCACCCTTTAGACATTTATCGCAAATCCAAGGCAGTAGATGAAGATCGAGGGGTGATTTTTATTAATGACAGGTGTTATGCACCGTTTTGATTAAATTGACTGTAAGCTTAGATGTTGAATGACCGATCGGGAGACGGTGAGGATCGCAAAATAATTTTACCGATGAGTTTCAAGCAAAACTTCCAGCTGATGGGACAGCTTAAAATAAATCCAAGATGGCGGGGATGGGTACCTTGTGTATTATTAGATATAGGGTATTTATTTTTATTGTGAGAAAAATTTATAACGTCAGGTGCCTGTGTACTTAAATTGAAATTTTTATAATACTGTAAATCCATATTATCAAGAATATCTATAACAATATATATATCACAGCTGATTTTTATACAGGTAGTTCATACCTAAAACAGACTATACTCAGCGCTCACTCAGGTGTGAAAATCACAATTTTAGCTAGGTGGGAATAAGAATTTCAGAATTTTAGCTCCGTGGGAATAAACCCCTTTAACTATGGTTCATGTATCCTTGGGGTTCATTTGTTCATTTGGGATTTTAAAGCATTTGTTTGGGATAACTATAGTAATTCATGTGTCCCAGAGAAGGGGGGGGGGTTCCGACCCCCGGAACCCCCCCCCCCTCTGGATCAGCAAATGAAATGATTTCAAACAATGACCTTGATTTTCTTACCTGTCTGATGTACACACCAAAGAGGAAAGAGGTGATTAGTAGAAATACGGGTATAAGTCATGGTGTCAAATTTCACCAATGATGACAAAACAGCATCCCTCAGTGTTTATCCGCCATTGTTGATCTTTAACAAGGGAAACAACTTCTGAAATTAGAAAAAATGCAGTCAAAATAAAAGTTACATGTTTCTTTTAAGGTCTCACACAAGGAATAAATTGACTTTGTGTTACAGTACCTACAATGTTATTTTTTACAATCCTATCCTTTTCTATTGTGTATCAATCTTATCGTATCGTGCATGTATATTGTTCGATCATGTGTTAATCCTATCAGGTTTATCGTGCAATTTATCAGTTTTTCCATTTTATCCTAACAAGTTTATCATATCTTGCCTTTTTAAAAGCAAGTAGCTTTTACAAGTTGTTCAGTGCACCATAAATGATAATTTATCGAACAAATAATGTAAACCTCTATTCAGCAGCGCAATGAAGGAAGATTTATCAGTTATGAGTATTTGATCAAAATCTTATTATTCACTTTCTGTCCCGGTATTAGTACATTATAATTGCTTTACATAGACATTGTTAAATAGATTGATCATTTCAATGACTTGATAATGACAATATACCCTAAAAAAAACATACAAATGTTTCTTCTTAATGCTTATTTTACAATTATCAAAAACTCATTATCAATCGCATAGGATAAGCGTTTTGTTTTTTTTTCAGCATTTTACACCCAACTTTTGGGGTGCGTATTATACACAGGCACATGAAATAAACAAATAGTGTTCAACTGTTGTAAAATCGGACCAGTTTTACTATCGATAATCAAATTGAATCGACAGCACACAATCAATTATAAAATCGATAATATAAACTTTCAAATTCCAACAAAGGTAAAAAAAATTTTTATCCTGAGTAAAAGATATCTGCATAAATGAAAATATCTTTTTTATTTATAATTCATAGATCAATAGCTTTATTGAATGAACTTTTCTTCAAACAAACTAAATATATACTCAGGGACCAACCGAGGGCAAAATTTTAATTTAATTTAAATTGGATTAGAAGCAAGTCAATAAAAAATAAAACAACTTTTAAAAATTTTAAAAACTTATCCAATTTGTTAAATTTAATTGATTTGATATATTCATACATTTTATAGATTAAATGTTTTGTTATTGTGTAAGCTAAATGACAAATAAAATCAGTTCATGTACTTCTGCGTATTTTGGAAGCATTAGTGCAACCCTTTGACCCAATTGCAACCGTTATGTAGCAGATCTGTTTAATTTTGAAGATAACTGTTGACAAACGGTTTTATGAGCATTAATTTGGCAGAATTATTAATTAATTACAAGTTTCAAACTCATTGTAATATCAGCACTAAAAATAATTAACATTGGTTGCAATTTTCAATGCACAGTATACATGGTATATGTGGTTGCATCACCCGTATTTATAACCATTAATAACCCATAAAGATAAGACAGTTGCGAGTTATTAATCACAACAGGGGTTAACTGAGCTTTTGAAAACGTCTTTTGAATTTAAAAATTACCATTTCATTGCCTTTGGGTTTCATTTACATGATCGTGAACTCAGAATACAGGGCGACTTCAACTTCTCTTTCAGAGGAAATTCTGGCAAAGTTACCGATCACAAAGCAAGGTTGGTCACTGTATAATAATACCTCAGTCGTCTTCTGGATACTGCTACGCAATAAATGGTTATCTGGCAAGTGACTGAACTTTAGCGACTATCAATGATAAAAATTTACTATCGATTATCGCTGACCTGCTGCCTTCAGCGACGATTTTACGATAGTCGGCGACTATCGTAACAACACTATAAACTTTGTAAATATCTGGTGTCTTATCCTAATAAACAAGCAAGCAAACAACAGAAAACATTAAATTGTTAACAATATGGTTTGGATGAGGGAACAGCAGAATTAGAAATGGAACTCTATTGGGAGAACAGGTGAAGTAGGGTTATGCATAACAATAGCAATAGTCTGTCCCAATTTATTGTACTGTCACATTTGGACGATTTTTAATAAAAAATACACATACAGTACAGGCAATGCGGATCCCGTAGTTCCTGCGCCCCGTCACGGTATAAACACAGGTATACCGCATTCCCATCACGGTAAACTCATCATCTACATGTCCCCGCCACAGTAAAATTATCGACGGAAAAGTATCGTATACAAGCGAGAGTTATCTCCCTGAACAACAAAATAAATATATTAAATGACGATATTTAACCAGATTTTAATCGAAATACTTGGAGCCTTTTTTAATATATTTTTTTTTAATTTCATAGCTATTAATTATTAAAGTATTTGATTTAAAAGTTGTGCAGTAATTGCAAATAAAATATTTGCGAGTCATTATTCCATAATCATATTTTAAAAAGGTCATTAAAAAAAATTATCATGTAATGATTTAATTGCCAATAAAATTATGTGTCAGGATGTTGCTTGTGTTCTCTTAGCAATTAGTTTGTCTGCCTACATTTGTATTTTTTATTGTTAAGTCCATGTGTGTCAAATAATGATGAGCAGGACTCAATGACACATCAAAGTGATTAAAAATTAGGGCTTCCGATAATTAGCACCCCAGTATTTTTTGCAAGTTTGGTTCATTTTCTACAAGGTCTTCTACGTTTAATGAACTGTTTCAAGTGAATTTACATTTTAATGATTTTGTGTTGCGTTTGTTTTAGTATGGCTCGTCGTCATTCTTTACTGATCATATGTCTGATGTATTGTTTTCATTTCACATAAAATGATAACGTATTTAATTAACGTTTTTAAAACTCCTTATCAATTATTTTAGAGAAATTTTAATTAAAGAATCATCTGCACCCGTAACTAATGATTCAGCGATAGTCGCCGACGATCCAAAAATCGTCGTTAAATTGCTACTGATGCCGACAATCAATCGCTGAAAGCCGATATCGATAGTCGGTGTATGTTTGACACAAATTTGAACTCGCGGTAAACAAATCCGTTTTGTGCTGGTTCTAAGCATTTTTTAATTTCCCAAAAGAATGATAACTCTAAATAAAGTTCCAAATAAAAATGACTGAACACAGTAAGCAGAAAGCAACGACAGAGTCTCAGATCTACCCTTATCCCGGGGCTTTTTTAACGATTTTGATATTGTTCTTACCAGGCAGACACGCACGTGCGCATGTTAGATATGTTTTGTTGTTTTTGCGCATTTTTGAAGCTTGCCAGTTCTTTATTTTAAATTAAAATCTTTTTTATGATCAGCGTAAACGTTGACTTAAAATTTAGGATCTAGAATGAGACATCTCAGGTGGACACAATAGTGTTTTTGAAAATTATTATGGAATTGTACTGGTGAAAAGTTGAAAACTGAATAGGGGGTAAATACCTGGTACATGTTCTTTATTTTTTCTGATACATTATTGATAATTGAATAGAATGTTCATATCTTACTACCACTATGATTGTTATAATAGTAATAACACTCTATCACATAACAGTTACTTCGTTTACCTGCAAAAACTGAATGTCTAAATTAAAATACAAAACTTGTATTGATTAATTGTGTTATTTATCTAGAAACAAAATCTATCAAGCTGAAAGATAACTTCTTGTTTTTGATTTAATAATAATAATAGAAGTTTAAAACACAAGTACATTTATGACCAAAATTTATTAAGGTTTATTTTGCAAATGCCTTTGTTAGTTTTAATTGCTTGAATATAATAAGTACATATACATGTAATAACTGAATTCAGTAAGTTGAAAATCTACAATTAATTTCGATTATTAATCGAAATGGTGTTTCTGATTCGATTCGATAATCGATAGTGTTTTCTATCCGATTCTGAAACACTACCCGTAACAGATTTCACGTAAATGTGGATATAACTATCATATCAAAGATATTTTTTTAATATAAACTACTTGCAGGGCAAAATGATATACTTTGCCGAAGTTTTAGTAGGTAGATAATTAAATCCATTAATCCACTGAAATGGATCGAAAACGTGTTTAGAGTAGGGAATGTATAAAATCATTAATAATCAAAAGAAAAAAATATTTTATAGTCCTTAATCTCTCCTGCAAGAGAGCAGTACTGAGTTATCGTGAAGGGGTCTATTCGTTTGTTTTTGATTTAAAAAAAAATAAAGGTTGTCAATTATTATGTTAATATTTCTTTTTATAATAAAATTGAATAAATTTTAATACTAAATATCCCTGATTATTTTTTTTACAACAAGAAACCATGTCAAGTTAAAAAACAAAGGGTGATAATTTGACACTTCTTCTATAATTATCTGTTCTGTTCGCAGTAAATGTGACGTCACACAATGGCTTCTCGGTAAAACAAAAGTGTGTGGGAAATCAAAGAAAGTGGGTATTGACAGCAATCGAGAGGGGTTAAAAGTATAGAAACGATGTTGGACATGAATGTTGACGATTGATACTAAAAAAGCGGCGTGTCAGGGCGAAATAGTGGATTTTCCCAAAAACGCGTTGCATTCCTGTTCGCTAGGCTTACGCATAGCTCATGGGTCAGTCAATAAAGTAAGTTGTTTGGCTTTATTGATAAAAATTCGAACTCCTGTGCTGCATACGACCGCTCGATCGGCTCTACATTACATGATAGGTCATCATGTCAATAAGATCACAACTCAAACTACATAAATTGTAATCAACCCTTCACCATCTTGCCAAAATAAAATAAATTAGTCAAGAAGTTCGTAATATGCAACCCAAAACACGATGGAATAGTAATAGGATTCGGAATATAGGTTCTCATATTATCAGACTGCATGTGGCGTCATTGAACAGTTGAAATCAACTTGAAGATGCAAAATTCGATCGAGAAATGAAACTTAAGAAGCACACCCAACCAAAATAAATAAAAGCATGCATAGTAGTGCATATGAAATACTTATTACCTTCAAGGCCTCAGCTTGGATTAGTTTTCGATTCAATAATAGTTTTATGCGATGTCTACGTTCAGCTTCCCCGCCATGGACACGATTTCTTGAAGACTTCCGGTTTGCGAGCCCGATGTAATTACAGTTTCATACCATATATTTTATGATTATCAATGTAATATTTTTGTATCTATTGTGTTGTCTAGAACATATTTTTTTCACGAATTTCATATGAGGTGACCACTCAACCAATCATTACATAAAATAAAATATCTCTCTCTCTCTCTCTCTCTCTCTCTCTCTCTCTCTCTCTCTCTCTCTCTCTCTCTCTCATTTATCTCATTCCATTCTGTCAATTATGGGGGGCGGGGGTAATGGTAATTTGTAATGGCAATTGAGTGCATTTAATTACAAATACTGATGTAATTGAAAGTAATAAACAATTGACCAAATTTTCAAGACAATTTTATATTGTAATTTAATTAAATATATTCAAAAAAAGGCATGTACAATTCCTTACTTTCAATTTTAAATACACGGATGTACATATGAATAAGTTAGCCATTGTCCCCACACTATTTAAGGGTAATATTATGATACAAAATTAAGAGTTGCTTGATCTTTTAGCCTCGAAAATTTAATTTTTTATATTCCTTTCATTCGAAAAATTAAATGGTTTCCAATTATCATTGAATAAGATAAAGATATTTTCTGTTTATTTCACAAATAAATTCAATATGGTTTTGTTTTGTTTTGTTTTTTTTTTATATTGTATAAACTTTTAAAGTGTATGTCATGCTTTTGAAATGACAGTTTGAAATACCAAGAGCTATGGATTCAAATGGGTTTAACTTTTGTCGCAAAATCTATTTACAGGGTGACTGTTCCCGTATTCCACATACAGCTGTATTTGATAATCAGGTATAGATTAGAAGATGTGAATTGTGTTTTGATAAAACAATTATTGTCCAATTTTTACCTGAGATTTATACCTATTTTTTTCAGGTAATATTTATATGTTATATGTAAACAAGGGGGCTGCAGGAAAAGTTACATACAACAATAACATGTATGATATTTATTCCAATGTGTTAATAAAAAATAATTAAGTAGATATTAATGAGATTTTTTTTTAAGTTTCAGTGCATGTGTTGCATGAAAAATTCTGAGACCGGATGGGTGTATATATGTTAAGTGACTATGGTGATGACTTTTTTCTAAAATTAAATTTGTGAATTTAATTTATATAATAGTAAGTAAGTAGTTTAGTAACTAAGTTTGCAAAGTAATTGTAATTTAATTAAACATTTGTAAGCGTAATGGTAATTTAATTAAAGGTTTTATGCAAGTAATTATTGTAATTTAATTAATCACTTTCCAATGTAATCGCGCCCATCCCTGAATTTCTGTTTGACAACAAACCAATTCTATTATAAATGCAGACTGGAAACATATATAAAGATAATGCCAAGCCAAAATTTAATAAGATACTATATAGTTTATGTTATATATTCAATTTCTTTTATGATGAATCTCTCTCTCTCTCTCTCTCTCTGTCTCTCTCTCTCTTCTTATGTATACACATATATCTCAAAACCTCTCTCTCTCTATTTTTTCTACCGCTTTGCATCTGTTTAATCTTTCTGTCTCTCTGTCTTTCATATTTTTTCTATGTCTATAATCTCTCTCTCCCCCCCTCTCTCTCTCTCTCTCTCTCTCTCTCTCTCTCTCTCTGTTTCTTTCTCTCCCCCTCTTTCTCTGCTTTTTTTGTCTCCAATCAATCTCTCTCATTTTCTCTCTCTCTCATATAAAATACAATCTCTCTCTCTCTCACTCACTCTCTCTCTCTCTCTCTCTCTCTCTCTCTCTCTCTCTCTCTCTCTCTCTCTCTCTCTCTCTCTCTCTCCTTGTATTCTTGCTAAATGTCTGTTAATCTACATGACAGTTTATTATACTTTCTTTTTCTTTGACAGATGTTTCTGTCCATGTTTTTTTTTCTCTGTATCTCTAAACTTTCTATTATATACTTACCTTATTCTCTCTCTCTCTCTCATTTTCTCTCTCTCTCACTCTGTATATATCTCTCCATGTTTACCGGTTAATAATTGCTCTCATATATAAATATCTCCCCATCTTTTCATTTGTTTGATCTTTGTCTATATATATTACTCCTTTTTGTTATGTGCCTGTCTTTATGTCTCTCTCTCTCTCTCTCTCTCTCTCTCTCTCTCTCTCTCTCTCTCTCTCTATGCATGTCTATAATGGCTGACCCCTGTGTACAAAAAGCTTTAAATGACTTTATTTATTTATTCTGTTTGATCTGATCTTTATATTTTTTTTCATTTTATGTAATTTTTAATTTAACCTCATCCTCTCTTGGGCCCCTTTTTTTCACTTGTTTCTCTGTCCCAGGCTTGATAAACGCTGTATGTGTGTTTCAGCGGAGTATCATATTTCCAATCTGCCTCAGCTCTGGCACGACATTCCAATGTGGTTTTAACTCACCGACTAGGCTAGCTATCCATGGAACCCCCCCCCCCCCCCCACACACCTTTCATTCCCAGAATTTATTCTGCTAGTTAATATAAAAACACTTCATGTTACAACATAAAATTGATCTGTTTACAATAAAATGCAAGTTCAAAGAAAACTTTTATAAAATATGACAAAGGATCACGTTCAAAAAGAATAATGATGTAGTACATATATCTGATGAAAAATGAATAAATATATATAACCATTAATTAATCTGCAATTGATTTAGCCTGACTGAATTAAATTAGCAATCAAGGTCACACGGTATCTAGGATTAATATTTCATTAAGGACAAGAAACTAAAAAATAAAGAAGTAGCATTAGCTAGTTAATAAACACACCTAAACAGAATCAAAGGATCAAAATCTAACCTAATTTATCACCGTTCATCTCATCACCTTTTTATTACTTTAAGTGCATGTATACTCTCTCTCTCTCTCTCTGTCTCTCTCTCTCTCTGTCTCTCTCTCTCTGTCTCTCTCTCTCTCTCTCTCTCTCTCTCTCTCTCTCTCTCTCTCTCTCTCTCTCTCTCTCTCTCTCTCTCTCGTCATGGCATTTATATAAGAAAAAAAGTGGAAATTTGATCCTTAACACTCAATGTTATGTTTTTAAATTTGACATTTTTGTTGTTGATTTGTGAAATTCATCTTCTTTGATGAGTTTTTAATGATTAAGTCTCATGTTTTGATATGAAACAGTCTTCTTGTGGTGTTATGAAGATACCTGTCAGCTATTTAGTATTGATTGCAATGTGGTATATGATTTAGGGGGATACATTTTGATGCTGTGTAATGATTGGTAAATGTAAAATGTCATCATGATCACTTTTCCAATGCAGAGGAATAGTGCTTATTAGAAATGAAGAATCTGAAAGAATTGACCAAAAAACTCAAAATGTTGAATCAGATAGGACTAAGACTTTTCCTTCCAAACTCCCATCTACACATGAGCATACGGATATAGCATTGTAAAAGGCAGTGTATGAGATAGTTATTAAGATGTGTTCATGGAATTTAATACTACAAGTATTATTAATCACATGAAAACCACTCATTGCTAAAATATGTGATAAAATATGATATTCGTATAGTCAATTTGTAAAATTCATCTTATTCTGATGGGACTTTAATGATTAAATCCTATAATTTGACAGACACGGTTACCTTTAGGATTAATGAAGAGACCTGCCAGCTATTTAGTGTTGATCGCAATGTGGTATGTGATTTGGAGGAATAAATTTTGATGATGTGTAATGATTGGTGAATGTAAAGTGTCATCTTGATCACTTTTCCAATGCAGAGGAATTGTGCTTATTAGAAATGAAGAATCTGAAAGAATTGATCAAAAACTCAAAATGTTGAATCAGATAGAACTTAATCATTTTCCTTCCAAACTCCATCTGCACATGAGCACACGGATATAGCATTGAAAAAGGCAGTGTATGAGATAGTTTCCAAGATGTGTTCATGGAATTAAACACGCCGAGTGTAGAAATCGCCTGAAAACCCCTCATTGCTTAAATATGAACACAAAATAGGATTTTGTAGGTCACCTTTATAAAAAAACATGAAATAATGATCCATAACACACAATTCAATGTGATAAAATATGATATTTGTATAGTCAATTTGTAAAATTCATCCTATTCTGATGAGTTTGTAATGATTAAATCCTATAATTTGACAGACACAGTTACCTTTAGGATTAATGAAGAGACCTGCCAGCTATTTAGTGTTGATCACAAGGTGGTATGTGATTTGGAGGAATAAATTTTGATGATGTGTAATGATTGGTGAATGTAAAGTGTCATCGTGATCACTTTTCCAATGCAGAGGAATTGTGCTTATTAGAAATGAAGAATCTGAAAGAATTGTCCAAAAAACTCAAAATGTTGAATCAGATAGGACTAAGACTTTTCCTTCCAAACTCCCATCTGCACATGAGCACACGGATATAGCATTGAAAAAGGCAGTGTATGAGATAGTTTCCAAGATGTGTTCATAGAATTAATCACCCCGAGTGTAGTAATCGCCTGAAAACCACCCATTGCTAAAATATGAACACAAAATAGGATTTTGTAGGTCATCTTTATAAAAAAAACTTTGAGATAATGATCCATAACACACAATTCAATGTGATAAAATATGATATTTTTATAGTCAATTTGTAAAATTCATCTTATTCCGATGGGACTTTAATGAATAAATCATATAATTTGACAGACACGGTTACCTTTAGGATTAATGAAGAGACCTGCCAACTATTTAGTGTTGATCGCAATGTGGTTTGTGATTTGGAGGAATAAATTTTGATGCTGTGTAATGATTGGTGAATGTAAAATGTCATCGTGATCACTTTTTCAATGCAGAGGAATTGTGCTTATTAGAAATGAAGAATCTGTAAGAATTGATCAAACAACTCAAAATGTTGAATGAGATAGAACTTAATCATTTTCCCTCCAAACTCCCATCTGCACTTGAGCACAGGAATAGTGCATGGAAACAGGCAGTGTATGAGATAGTTTCCAAGATGCGTTCATGGAATGAAACACTACGAGTGCAGTTAATTGCCTGAAAAAAAAACTCATTGCTAAAATATGAACACAAAATAGGATTTTGCATGACATTTATATGAAATAGCATGAGATAATGATCCTTGACACACAATCTGTTAATACATGATATTTCTAATAGTCACTTTGTGAAATTCATCTTATTCTATTTAGTTTGTAATGATTAAATCCTATAATTTGATTGACACATTTTTTCTTTTTGAATTAATGAAGAGACCTGTCATCTTTTTAGTGTTGATTGCAATGTGGTATGTGATTTTGAGGAATAAAATTTGATGATGTGTAATGATTGGTTAATGTAAAGTGTCATCTTGATCACTTCTCCAATGCAGAGGAAAAGTGCTTACTAGTATTAGAAATGCAGAATCTGAAAGAATTGATCAAAAAACTCAAAATGTTGAATCAGATAGGACATACAATTTTTCCTTCAAACTCCCATTGTACATGAGCACACGGATATATCATTGAAAAAGGCAGTGTATGAGGTAGTTTCCAAGATGTGTTCATGGAATTAAACACGCCAAGTGTAGTTATCGCCTGAAAACACTCATTGCTAAAAATGAAGACAAAATAGGATTTTGTGGGTCATTTTTATGAGAAAAAAACCCATAAGATCATGATCCTTAACACACAATTCAATGTGATAAAATATGATATTTTAATAGTCAATTTATAACATTCATCTTATTCTGATGAGATTTTAATGATTAAATCCTATAATTTGATTGACACAGTTACCTTTAGGATTAATGAAGAGACCTGCCACCTATTTAGTGTTGATCGCAATGTGGTATGTTATTTGGAGCAATAAATTTTGATGATGTGAAATGATTATTGAATGTAAAATGTCATGTTGATCACTTTTCCAACGCAGAGGAATTGTTCTTATTAGAAATCCAGAATCTGAAAGAATTGACTAAAAAAAACCTCAAAATTTTGAATCAGATAGGACATGCAATTTTCCCTTCAATCTCCAATTTGCACATTAGCACACGGATAGTGCATGTAAACAGGCAGTGTATGAGATAGTTATTAAGATGCGTTCATGCAATTGAATAATACAAGTGTTATCAATCGCATGAAAACCACTCATTGCTAAAATATAAACACAAAATGGGGTTTTGCATGTCATATATATATATATAAAAAAATGAGATTATGATCCTTTAAACACAATTCAATGTGATAAAATATGATATTTGTATAGTCAATTTGTGAACATCTAATTCTGATGAGTTTGTAATGATTAAATCCTATAATTTGATTGACACAGTTCCCTTTAGGATAAATGAAGAGACTTGCCACCTATTTAGTATTGATTGCAATGTGGTATGTGATTTGGAGGAATCAAATTTGATGATGTGAAATGATTGGTGAATGTAAAATGTCATTTTGATCACTTTTCCAATGCAGAGGAATTGTTTTTATTAGAAATGAAGAATCTGAAAGAATTGATAAAAAAAAACCTCAAAATGTTGAATCTGATAGGACATACAAATTCCCTCTAAACTCCCATTGTACATGAGCACACGGATAGTGCATGGAAACAGGCAGTGTATGAGATAGTTTCCAAGATGTGTTCATGGAATTGAATACCACAAGTGTATCTAATCGCCTGAAAACCACTCATTACTAAAATATTAACACAAAATAGGATTTTGTAGGTCATTTATATGAAAAAACTGAGATAATGATCCTTAACACACAATTCAATGTGATAAAGTATGATATTTTGTAGTCAACTTGTAAAATTCATCCTATTCTGATGAGTTTGTAATGATTAAATCCTATAATTTGATTGACACAGTTCCCTTTAGGATAAATGAAGAGACTTGCCAGCTATTTAGTGTTAATCGCAATGTGGTATGTGATTTGTGAGGAATAAATTTTGATGATGTATAATGATTGGTGAATGTAAAATGTCATCTTGATTACTTTTCCAACACAGAGGAATTGTGCTTGTTAGAAATGAAGAATCTAAAAGAATTGACGGAAAAGTCAAAATGTTAAATCAGATAAGACGTAGACATTTTCACTCCAAACTCCCTTCTGCACGTGAGCACAGGCATAGCGCATCGAAACAAGGCAGTGTATGAGATATTCACCAAGCTCTGTTCATGGGATGGAATACTCTGGGTGAAGTTAATCGCTTGTAAACAACTCATGGCTTTAATATGAACACAAAATGGACTCTTTTATACCACTTATATGAAATAACATGAGAAATTGATCCTTAACCATTAATGTAATGAGCTCAAACATGAAATTTTCATTATTGATTTGTGAAATTCATCGTATTCTGATGTGTTTGTAATGATTGAATCCTATATTTTGATAGAAACAGTTCTTTTGAGGTTTAATAAAGAGACTTTTTAGCTAGTTAGTGTTGATTGCAATGTGGGATATGATTTAAGGGAATACATTTTGATGATGAGTAATGATTGGTGAATGTTAAGTGTCATCTTGATCACTTTTTCAATGCAGAGAAATAGTGCTTATTAGAAATAAGAAATCTGAAAGAACTGACCAAAAAAAACTTAAAATGCTGAAGCAGATAGGACTAAGACTTTTCCTTCCAAACTTCCTTTTGCACATGAGCACACGGATATTGCATTGAAAAAGGCAGTGTATGAGATAGTTTTCAAGATGTGTTCATTGAATTTAACACGCCGAGTGAAGTAATCGCCTGAAAAACACTCATTGCTAAAATATAACCAACAAATTGGATTTTGTAGGTCATTTTTATGAAAAAACATAAGATAATGATCCTTAACACACAATTCAATGTGATAAAATATGACATTTTTATAGTCAATTTGTAAAATTAATCTTATTCTGATGAGATTTTAATGATTAAATCCTATAATTTGACAGACACAGTTACCTTTAGAATTAATGAAGAGACCTGCCAGCTATTTAGTGTTGATCACAAGGTGGTATGTGATTTGGAGGAATAAATTTTGATGATGTGTAATGATTGGTGAATGTGAAATGTCATGTTGATCACTTTTCCAGCGCAGAGGAATTGTTCTTATTAGAAATGCAGAATCTGAAAGAATTGACCAAAAAAATCAAAATGTTGAATGAGATAGGACAAACATTTTCCTCCCAAACTCCCATATGCGCATGAGCACACGGATAATGCATGGAAACAGGCAGTGTATGAGATAGTTTCCAAGATGTGTTCATGGAATTGAATACCACAAGTGTAATTAATCGCATTAAAACCACTCATTGCTAAAATATAAACACAAAATGGGATTTTGCATGTCATTTATATAAAAAAATGAGATTATGATCCTTTAAACACAATTCAATGTAATAAAATATGATATTTGTATAGTCAATTTGTGAACTTCATCTAATTCTGATGAGTTTGTAATGATTAAATCCTATAATTTGATTGACACAGTTACCTTTAGGATTAATGAAGAGACCTCCCACCTATTTAGTGTTGATTGCAATGTGATATGTGATTTGGAGGAATAAATTTTGATGATGTGTAATGATTGGTGAATGTAAAATTTCATCTTGATCACTTTTCCAACGCAGAAGAATTGTTCTTATTAGAAATGAAGAATCTGAAAGAATTGATCAAAAAACTCAAAATGTTGAAAAAGGCAGTGTGTGAGATAGTTTCCAAGATGTGTTCATGGAATTGAAGAATACAAGTGTAGTAATCGCCTGAAAACCACTCATCGCTAGAATATGAACACAAAATGGGATTTTGCATGTCATTTACATGAAAAACAACCCTGAGATAATGATACAATGCAGAAAAAATTGAGCTTATTAGAAATGAAGAATCTGAAGAATTGACCAAAAAACTCAAAATGTTGAATCAGATTGGTTATACATTTTCCCTCCAAACTCCCATTTGAACGTGAACACACGGATAGTGCATCGAAACAAGCAGTGTATGAGATAGCTTCCAAGATGCATTCATGGAATGAAACACTCTGTGTGTAGTTAATTGCCTGAAAACCACTCATTGCTAAAATATGAACACAAAATGGTAATTTACATGTCATTTTTATGAAAGAAAAACACAAGGAAATGATACTGAACATACAGTTCAATTTGATAAAATATGATATAAATCAAGGTTTAATAAAGAGACTTTTCAGCTATTTAGTGATTACTGAATGTGGTATATGATTGGGGAGAATAAAGTTTGATGATGAGTAGTGATTGGTGAATGAAAGGTGTCCTCTTGATCATTTTTCCAATGCAGAGGAATAGTGCTTATTACAAAAGAAGAATCTGAAATCGGTTAACCGATTAATCGGTCGGAACAATGGTAACCAGTTACACATTCTGTAAACGGTTAGTCGGGTTAGAAATAACATTTCATAAAAAATTTCATAAAAATTCAACATTAAAAACTATGATTGTTCATAATTTGACATTTTCAAACATCGCTAAGAGCATTAATTTGAGGATAATTGATTAACTCCTTGCTTATCAAAGGGATGTGTACCGGATTGTCAATTTTACTCGGTTGGCTTAGTCGATTAATTGGAGTCTTTAGTTGAGAGATAGTCAAGTACTCGTTGATTTATTTGAAACTGTGTGTCCTTTTCAAATCAAATAATGCTATTGTCTCATATTCCGTATCTTAAACTCAGTAACATTTAAAACTTATGATAATACGCACTATGGAAGAATTTATTTATTTATTTGATTTGATTTGATTATTTATTTGATTTGATTATTTATTTGATTTCAAATAAATTGAAAAATATTTTATCTAAATACATGTATACGTTAGCAAATGTCTTTTAGTTAGCTTTTCCTTTTTCTTGTGACGCTTACACATAATTGAGCTCCATATCATCTTAGGCATGTTAAGTCATTGTCCTGTGCCAAATCAACAATTAAAGTAAATGATTATAAAACATACGCCTTGAGATGATTATGATTTGATTATACAAACATCTAATCCAATAAGTAACTGATTAGAAGAACCACAAATTGATCTCTTCAAGTACATGTTTGTCTAAGTACTTCTATTTATTTTAAAACAATATTATAATTTGATATTCAAAAATCACAACAGATCAACCACTAGCCGTTTAAAAGATGAACCATGGACACCCGTTCGATGGAACAGAGTAAATCATGATCAAAATGCAGAGAAAAGAAAAATGAACATTTTTCCTCACTTTATAAAGAGTAATCGACTAAGAAAATTTTGGTCGATGATCGGCGTGACCGAGCGATAGTCGAGTACTCGTTGACATTCCTAGTTTAAACACTGCCACAACCATCTTAACTGTCCACCGTTTTTTTAATCATGCGATAATAACAATGAAATCGTAATTGAATACAATATGTATTTACATTTGTTCTGTCAAGGTTCTGTCAATCTTGGATTCCAGTGTCACTGAACATCCCGCTTTCAACGCCATCGCAAGCATGGCGATTTCTCAAGAGATAACTAGATGGCTAAAACGTAAAATGCACAATGGAACTCACATAAATGCGCGCGGTCTGGGACCTTAAGAAAAGAACAACCCCATAAAAAATGCAAAGCGTTTAAAGTTTCGAGATATTTAAATAGAAAAGGAACGCAAACGTTGATACCCTCAAATGGTATGTCTGTAAATGAAGTACTGTTTCCAAATCTCGCTGGTTTAGCAAGAAAATTTTTATCAATACCGGATACATTTATTTAGTGCAATCTAAAAAAATATTTTTAACGACAGGCATCATTGTCAGAAAACTCAGAAGCCGATTATCATCTGTCGTTATAGATCGATATCAGATAGTATTTTTGAATAAAAACTGTAACAAAAGTGCTGATTATGGTGGGAGTGACAATGTACATGACTATCGGAAAATATTTATCCATGATATGTATTGAACTGTCATTTATTACATGTGTATAACTAATTTTTCTTGCTTTTTTGAAATATGTTCTCATTAAACTTGTACACATTAATTAATTACGTATCTTGAGTCTCTTGCACGTATGAAAAATTAATTTGAAATAAACAAATTTGTCACAAAAAGAGTAGTTTTTTGATACAATTAACCGGTTAATCGGTCATACGGTTAACCGATTAGCAATATTGTATCTAAGTGCCACCCCCCTCCCCCCAGGAAAAACATGAGAAATTAATTATTAACACTCAATTATATGTGTTAAAACGACATTTTTGGGTTAATTTCTGAATGTCATCTTAATTTGTTGAGGGTGTAATTTTAGAAACTTTTGAGTTCGCTTGAGGTTAACTAATAAGTATAGTGACAGTGGCTACGGCCATAGAATCCTCTTAAAAGAAGAGCAAATCGATATCCACACAATGTAAGAGTACTTTGGAATATAAAAAAGTGCATTGGTGTACATGTATTTGGATTTTATGAGAAGATACGACATTGATAAATTTATGTACCGGTAATATTCATACCTTTACAATTATTCGATAGGTTTCTTTGTGTCTTGATAATGGTGAGTTAATTACGTGCACTCTGTTGCAACCACTACTGGAATACAGCAACTATTGAAATAATTTTAAATCAATTGTCCTTGTCTTCATTGAAAGCGGGGAAATTTGTATTTCAATACTGGTTGTATTCTGTCTGGTGAAGGCAGATAGACTCGCTTAACAAAAGTCACAAACTTTCATTTTTCATTTTGTGGCATACCTTGCCGTCGTGCAAAAGATTGGTAAAACCTAAAGCAAACAGAAATGACAATCTACAAAATAGAAACATTTAGACTCATTACTTTATACCTTAGAAATGACATGTGGTGATAACGAACAGTGTTCAAAATCAAAAGTCCAAAGGAGAATTTTAAGACAGGAGCAGAGCAAATACGGACGTCTAAAAAATAGAGGTAGTATCAGGTGCCATGGCGGAGTGAACATCCTCTGCTGACCGGTCACACCCACCGTGTGCTATTTGTCGTAATTGAGAAAAACGGAAAAATTCGTAGACAGTAAGGTGATTAATTATGACCTAACAATAAGTATGAAAAAAGTCAGTCAGCATGCGACCCAGTGGAAGATTATATTTACTGACAAGGTCGTTATATCGACCTTAGGACTTACGAAAAGATGACTTCAAGCGAGACTGTTGATAGTCCTGTCTTAACAACTTGTTTATCAGTAGCTTGCCTCGCCTCAGAAATTGTTCATACGTAGATCATGTCCTTAATTGCGTATTGAATAAACTGAGAGACAAAAACTCCATATGCAGGTGATGAAGGTATATTGCTACATTAGTAAGGAAGGTTGCATGACTTTAGAAAAATTGAAGTCATCACGTTTATCATAAGGTTTTGTTGTTAGATTACCATCAATGTACTTTTCAAGTAAAATATCCAATTTGAAATAGGTGACGCAAACTCTGTGGTATCATTTGTTTCAAGTTCACTGGAATATATCGAGTCGACGTAAGTATAAAAGTAACAACTGATAATACGTTGTCGATATACCTGAATGTTGAGTTGAAGGCCGCAGCGAGTGTTTTATTTTTTCACGTACAAGTTTTGAATAAATTCTGCTTCATATGAATACAAAAATAGTAGGTCTGCTAACAATGGGGCGAAATTGGTATCCATGGGTTGTTGGAAGACTTTTTTCGAAAAACTACATAGATGTTGTCTATCAGAAACTCAAGCATCTTTTTACTATCCACTTCAGAGTACTTGTGTGCACAATCCGAATGGTTTTAAACAAAATAGTTTTGCAATTGACCCATGTGACAAGGTAGGTAAATTTACATGATCCATTTTTATTGAAAAGCAGCTATCAATGATGCCAAAAAGCCTGGACTTTGATATAAAATATGTAAATTACTTTAAAGACCATAATGACGTGCCATACTTTTAAGAATATTTTATCTGTATAATAGATTTTCATATGTAATTATACTTCAAAAATATTATTCAATACCGACAAATCAAAAATTAAAAATTAAAAAGACGTACATATATGTTTGAGGCACTCATCAAACAGGATGGAAGAGAATTGACAAATGTGTGATCGTACTGGTTAGTTAGGCTGACGGGAAGTGAGTGCTTGACCTGAACTAAATTGTTAACTTGTACAAAAGATATTTAAACTCAAAATAGTTAGCTTGTTATAAAGATATTCATACCAAACTGAAAATAAGTTAGCATGTACAAAAAATACTTCTCATGAATCTTAAAATTGAACTATAAACAACAAAGGTTGTGTTTCAATAGTTACTGGTATTGAGCGACTGGCCGTTACCACATCTACCGTCTTCATACATTGCGATGACCAAAAAGGCACAAAATTCTCATGTTGATAACTTGCTAATTATTGATATTTTTATTGCTTTCTAATTATCTACGTTCTTTTTGTACAAATTTAGTGAAATATGAAGCGATAGCATGTTCTTACATGTAATTGAAAGCTAATGCCAGCGGTGTTTTATAACTGGATGATGTTGATTACTAACACGAAGTTAAGAACTTTAAAGACTGGTGTCAGCTACTAATTTGAATAAAATGAATAATTAAATCAAATGAAAGTTAAATTAATAAATAAATAAGTATTAGTAAAATAATGTTTAAAAAGTACAATTTTATTTTCAACTAAAAATCTCAGCTTAGACATTTATTGCATTGAAATACTCCAGTAGCAACATATACGTTTAGGCATTAATTCAGGAAAAGTACTTGCTGGTATGTTTGTTCGCAAGGTCATGTAAATTCATGACGGACACAAAATATATTTTTGCGTCGTATATCATAACAAAACATTATGTATACCTTTATATCTAATCCACTTCATTTAAGACATCCCACCAGCTGTATTATCGTCAATAAACTCATTAGTAAACATGAAAATTGTGAACCAGCACTTCTAAAACTATAAAACTAAGAGGAACTGATAAATGCATCATGTCATAGTACTTTGGTATATAAATAAGCACACAAACAATAAATCTAGATGTATATGTATTTGGATGTTATTGGAAGATACAGCATTGATGGATTCACTGAATACACCCACCTACGTGTAAACACTTTTTTAACTTGTATTTGAGTCTAAATATAATACAAACAACAAATGACTGAATTATTTGCGGCAATATTTGCAGGGGGGGTGTGGTAACGAGGGATAATATCTGATAATATTCAAATTTGCTTGTCGGGAAGGTCCGAGGCCTATTTTCAGTAAACTAAATATATAATTCTCCCCTAATACACACATGGCTCATGTTATATCCATTGAGTACAAAATCCATTTTCTATATTTCCAGAAAGTGTTCAATCTTATATTTACATGCAGATCTAAATGAGCCTTTTTTAATTTGACTTTTATTAAAATAATAATATGCGGCGAATTATATCTGATCGGCATGTAATATATATATATAGTTACAATAGTTCAATATGTATCTTATCATTACTTGTAGAAGGTTTTGAAACTTTGTCTCGGGTCTCGAAGATTTTTGATTCTAAATAAGATGACCAAGCCTCGCTGATATTTAAAATGGGCGATAAAATTTAAATAAAAAAAGGGGGCACACTTTTTACTATACGTATAAAGATGTAATTAGTGATGCAAAATCGAGCATTGGTGAATCAAATACCACATTAAGGATCCTTGAAAATGTAATTGCTTCACATTCAAGTATGTTTATGATTTACAATCACATTACTTTTTCACATATTTTGTAGATATTTTCATTTTTAAAAGGAAACATAGTCGATCTAAGATATCTTAGTTTAGAATAGCTTCGGTTTACATCCATTCTAAGAGTGGTAATAAGATATGGCTCAAGACACATCCTATGACAAGTCTTAAAAAGATACTTTCATGAAACTGGCCACATGTTTAAAAGCCCTATTTGATTTACTTGTATTCATAATGATTGTGAAATTCTGTTCAACTTTGTTGACATGTTCTACTGTTACCGTATGGTTTACTTAATATAATTGAATTCAAAGTTGAAAAATTGACATACATGTGAAACATATTTATAGAATTTCAATACATATGCATAATGTTTCCGTGGGTTTGGTTGGTGGTGGGGGTGGGGGGTGGTATTCAAACATACAGTGTGCTTATCTTTTAAAAGAAATAGTAAACTATTATAAATGCGCTTATAATAAGATATGAACTCTATTATTGTTTCTTTATGTGAGATATTCCTATGTAATGTGGCTGTCTGCTTAATTTTACTTGATGTATCACAAATGCTCTCGTATTGAAATTGAATATCAATAATAATAAATGACGTATTTTAACTTTATTTCCAATAGAAAATATATTCATCTGCAATAAAAATCACTGTATGAAAAGTGCTAATCGAAAATGCGGTTGATTTTGATCACCGGCTATACTTTTGTCAGGTATCTCGAATTTACTGTCTGCTCATTTAGAGAAAAATGTAATATTATTAACTTTGATTAAAGTTGCATCAAACTACGTAGACAGAACTATTGTTATTTTTAAAGTTTATTATATTTTTGTTTTGTTTTCATTTTTAGTCACTTATGGCAGGCGTTTATCATCAATCTGATTGTTAATGTTTGACTATTTATCTATTTAACTTAACTTTGGAAGTTGTCAATGAAAGATGTTTATTGCTATATATTCCATATATATATTTATATACCAAGCATTTACAATTATATTCGATCACTGGTTCTTTTCAATGCCTTAAGATTTACATCAAATGTGTACCTTCCCCCGGTTTTGAAAGCTACTTTTTGTTTTTGAATGCGACTCTTTGTTGTCATTACTGCTTTAATTTTTCCGGGTAGATCTCATGTATTGCTTATCATGCATTTGATACTCAGCAGAACACATTATGTTAGAATATTATAATTTACATTCCAAACGATACTGCTTGATTCATATAAAGACGTCATTATGAAAATGTCGGTTTCAGAAACAGTATTCATGTCAGTTTCAGGAAAAGTGTTCATATAAAGTCGTTATCATTCAGATTCAGGAACATAGTGATTGTATAGCCTTTTTTGTTTCGTTATCGTTTTTTTCTAGTTTTTTTTTGGGGGGGGGGCTAACCAAATCAAAGTACTGAAAAACTGAAAGCCCGCTCTTTTGATGTGTCTTTATGCATATACATGTAGTATATCAAAGCCTGGCAATCTTTCTCTCTCTCTCTCTCTCTCTCTCTCTCTCTCTCTCTCTCTCTCTCTCTCTCTCTTGTGTTTGTTATAACATCGCACATGTATGCGCAAACCACACACTTTGACAGATCGTGCAATGACCGCATGCATTTTAGAAAGTGTTTTTTTAATACGGCCGCCGGGGTCTTCAAAAAGATACAGGCGATGTGCACTCTGTATGAATGACACATTTGTTTGATGTGCATGCGAAGTAAGGCAGCACTATATGTGCAAAAAAATACGGATACCTTCGAAATTCTTTCAAAGAATAAATAAAAAAATGACAATAACAATCCGTCAACCATCTCAAAAATCCATAAAACGAAATACAAATTCAAAGCAGAGCAACACGGACCTCCAAAAAGATGGAGGTAGGATCAGGTGCCTAGAAGGAGTGAGCACCCTCTGCTGACCGGTCTCACCCGCCGTGTGCTCTTTGTCGTAATCGGGAAGAGACGGAAAAGTCCGTAGACAATTGGGTGATTAATTATGGTCTAACAATCAGTATGAAAAACGTCAGTCATCATGCGACCCAGTGGATGATTGTATTTGCTGACAAGGTCGTTGTATCGACCATAGAACTTACGAAAAGATGACTTCAAACGAGACTGTTGATAGTCCTGTTTTATCAACTTGTTTGTCAGTAGCTTGCCTCGTCTTAGAAACGGTTCATACGAAGAGCATGCCCTTGCGTATCGAATTAACTGAGAGACAAAAACACCATATGCAGGTGATGAAGGTATATTGCTACATAAGTAAGGAAAGTTGACTATAGAAAAATTGAAGTCATCGCGTTTATCATAAAGTTTTGTTGTTAGGTTACCGTCAATGTCCATTTCCAGTAAAAAAATCCAAATATGAAATAGATGACGCAGTATCTGTGGTATCTTTTATTTCAAGTTTACTGGGACATATCGAGTCGACGTAAGTATGGAAATCACAATGGTTAATTGATAATACGTCGTCGATATACCTGAATGTTGAGTTGAAGGCCACAGCGAGTGATTTATTTTTTTTTCAGGTACAAGGTTTTGAATAAATTCTGCTTCATAAGAATACAAAAATATCATATTCTATGTTTTATTGATTGTAGTTTTCTTTATTCTTTTTATACAAACATTATACTACAATGTGTAGTTCATGCATTAAGAAGTCCGTGCAAACTGAATGCCTCGATCATAAAGCAACCGAGTAGATTTCTGGACCGGTATATATACCCCAGTGGCAGTTGAAGAGTGATCAAAATTAATATGGCGACCAAATGCTTTTATGAATTAAAATCAGCTTTTATAAGAAAACAGGAGAAAAACAACACCCCCGCTATCTTTAAACAACAATACATCTGACAAGACTCTCTGTGAAACTATTTTGTATACCGGAAGCTGTGTTAGAGGGTTGTGTTATTTATAGTAACTTTGAAGATTTGCCTGCCTACAGTCAGGACTTTGTTTTCAGCAGAGCCCGGCTAAATATCACAAAAACATGTGAATTTCTGATAACTATTACAATCAAACAGTTTATAATATAATTATATTTGTGACACTTTTTAACACGAATACAGACACGTGATAGTGTATGTTAATTTATGAATATTTACATTTACCACCTCTATTTCTAACGGAAATTGATTGTATATTCATAGCACTGTAGAAACTTACAGGACTAAAATCTACACGCCCCGTTTGTCGGTTGGTTGAAACCTTCAACAACCTAAGAAAAATCATGGACTGCACGAAATAATCCTGATGGTGTCAGACTCAGGTTCCCTTAGAAGATTATTTGGCTGTTTCTATTATGTTACACACTGATGTACTTAAATGATAATTTAATAAAATGCTTTCTTTGATGATTCATGCGGGTTATGAAGGTAGCGATTATTGCAGAATGCATTTTGCCATCTTCATATCCCGCATGAATCACTAAAGAAAGCATTTTATTGTTTAATTAAAACGTAACTTGTCCTTAATTAAAATAGGTTCCAATTGATAGTATTAACAGTGATACAATGTGTTGCTAAAGTAGAATTGTTGCAAAAGGTACATTTGGAAATATTCCTTACACTGTTTAATATCTAAGTAAGTATAATATAACACTATCTGTTATATACCCAAGTCAATCATAACATTTCTATTGAACGCAAAACAATCAAAACAAGAACGCAAATCAAGCATTGCAAGAACACCAATAATGAGAGTCCCTGAAATCAAATTCTACGTACGATTACTTACACTGCTTTTATTATCATTTTTCAACAAATAATGTCTCGCTGTTGATTATCAATAACTATATCATAAATACATGAATGTTAAAATCCTCAAAATGTCATAGAAATTAATAAAACTTCATTTGATGTTTTTTGGACGGATGGTCGAAAAAAGTATAGCAATCGCAAAAAATTGTTGCAAATAAATTATAGCATTGACCCAAACAAATAGTAGCTCCTTTTTTTTTTATAATAACACTGTTTATTTAAGTTTTGTTATGCTTTTCAAGTAAAGTGAGTAACAAGATTTTCGACAATAAATCAAAACTAACTTTTCTGAAATATTTAGCCTACTTTATCCCTTTTGAAGTTCTGCATTTTCAAACATACACAAGAGTACCAAAATCAATATAGCAGGTGATCCAAATCAACCACATTTTCGATTAGCACTTTCCATACAGTGAAAATGGTATCAATACAATCATTTAGGCAGTTGCGAACACTCTTTTTGTCAATCAGTCAGTAGTTACCGATATCGAAATTATATAGTAACTCACATAGTCGCATTTTTTAACGTCGATAAACCTTCAAATGTAAGCACATTTATGACCTGTTACCACCTCAACCTTTCAATACGTCAACGGTGAGAAATTGGTAATAATATTTCTACTTAGCAAGATATTGTCTTGAAAATGAAAGGGAGCGAGTGTATATGGGATACATCATATTTGAATTTGCTTTCTGGGAGTGGGGTGGGTGGTTCCATCTTTGCCTAGTGATTTCAATTGGTTTTAATTTCAAACGACCTGACCCCCTCACCCCTTCTAAGTCCGCACATGTCTTTTATATTATTGAGTGCAAAATCTGTTTTGTAAATTTCCAGAATATTTTCAGTTTTTATTAATTAATTAATTATTAATCCTTCAAAGATCTTAATATTTTTTTTTATCCGATCCAATGTATCAGTAAAATGATGATAATAATATAAATATCACTGATAGATCTAAATATCTTATCTTATATATTAATCTGTATTTATTTGATAAATAGGGGAAATAGCGATCGGTTGGACGCAATTTAAAATTAATGATCACGTAATAAATATCATGACATGTACATGTAACTGGGAAAAACTTGCTTGAAACCGAACGTTTCCACTTTAACTCCAAGACGGTTCCTCTTCAATTTCTTTAAAATTCCCCATCTCGTCCCTTCACCAACTCTGAAGTTACATAAGTTGGATTTTGTATCTAACAACTACTAGTATGAGTGTTTGAAACTATGTCTCAGACCGAAGAAGTTCGATTCCAAGTAAGGTGACCATGGCACGCTGATATATAAAATAAGTGAGAAAAATACTTTTTAGGGATCATATTTACTGAACGTATACCTAAATGTACGGTTGATACGAAATCGGCGCAAATAAAATGACTAATCGTCATTGGTAGATCAAATACCACATTTAATACAATATCTGAATATTCAATATGTCTTTGATAGACACTACTATTTTTGAAATTTGAGTAGTTTGTTTGGATTTTCACTTCACTTTATATTTTGTTGGTATCTTATTTAAAAATAAAAGAAATGTGATAAAAAAATATGTCATAAGATATATACTAAGACATTTCTTAATATCTTAATATACTTTTATGAACATGTATCCATAATAAATAACAAAAGTGAAAAAGTTTTTTAATCCCAATTATAAAGATTCTCTAAATACAAATATACAACAAAGACAAACAAGCATGAAATCTGTTTTGAATTGTTTTACTTACAAGATACATACGCTTGTTCTAATTATTTCCACCACACTTTCCTTCAAAATTGGGAATTATTTGAAGAAAACTCCAATAAATATTGCAATTTCATTTTAAAGGAGCGGTGTATGTTTTAACGTCAGGTATAAGACTTTATCGTGGATATGTTAATATCGTAGCGTATGTATCTTGTAAGTAAAAACAATTCAATTGAAATCAATTCAAATCATTAAACATAAAATTTATTGCTTTTAAAAATCTTCAACATGCAAAAAACAAAAGTGATTCGTACGTATCTTCTTTCATTCCACAAACACAGTTTAGGTAGCATGTTTAAATCAAAAGTTAGTGAACAACTGTGTCTTAATTTTGTATGAATTATATTTATTTTTCCGTTGTCATGAAGAAAATATTTCGGAACTTTTGTATCCCTGCCATTACTAGAAATGTTTCTTCGAAATTGACAAAAAGATGTTGATTTTTAAATATCAGTTGCAAATTAATTTCATAAGTTAATAGCACCTGAAATACTAAAGATTTTTTAATATGAATCAGATTTAGTTCTAGGAATTATGTTATTATCTTCATAACAAGTACTGTATCGAGAGTTTACTGGGATATATCGAGTCGACATATGAATGGAAGTAGCAATTGTTAATACTTTAAATAATACATGTACATCATCGATTTACCCAAAATGTCGAGTTGAATGCCACATCAATTTATTTCTTCTTCTCCTGTACAAGTCTTTAAATAAATTTTGCTTCATATAAATATAAAAAAGATATGCTAACAATAGGGGCGCAATTGGTTCCCATGGCAATTCCAACAGAATTGCCATGGGACCTGTTTTCCAGAAACTGGTATCTTTTCGAAAACATTCAGCTATATGAGATATTGTTGTACAAGATTTATTTAGCAAATTCCCACCTTTTAACTAAAGATTCTCATCCCGTTTCCAAATACTGATTGAGTAGAAGCTAAATTGAAAGTCCCGTGACAATGCTACAGCTGCATGTAGCTATCATAACGGAAATTGTATAGAAATTGGTTAAAGTAAATGCGTTATATAGATAGCGTATAATTGTTTCTGCTCATGGAGAAATGTAAAATTAGGTACAGTGATGAGCCTGTCGACGTCAAAATTCATAGTGATTTTTCCACACAAAAGTCTTTTAAATTAAAGTACTGAATCAAATATTAAAAAATAAAAATGATTATAATAAGATGTTCCTAGGATACCGTCGAGCTACATCATAAGGTATGTCTTAAGTTGATCTTAGGATGTTCCTAACTTTTTACCTAAGTCATATATTAGTAACACTCTTAGGTCACAACTTAGGAAAGTTTCGTGAACATGCCTGCTAGTTTATTTTTTGTCAACTTAAAAAAATAAATGATAACTCAGAACGATATATTATTGAAAGAAATTTGAACTGTAATAATAAAGAATTTATTCAGTTGCAAAAATGTGCGAAACTCATGTATAGAAACTCTTTATTACCCGCATCTTTTATGACGAATGACTTAGCTGTAGTAAAGAAAGATTTAAGGAATGAGGAATCATTCTTTGAGTATTATGAGGTGATAATTTTGGTCGGGCGTGATAAAAAGCATTAAGCCCGAAAGGCTTTATGATAATTTGATCACGCTCCAAACGAACTTATTTCCTTATAATATTCAAAGAATGATTCCTCATTACTTATATTTATATAATTTTCAGCAATTCTACGATTAAAAATTTAAATATAAATAAGCAAACCCCGCTTGCGCCCCAATTACACATCACTTGAATTTATTGGGCTGTATAGTACAAAATCGATGCGAAGTGTTATCACTGGCAAAGACACTGAAAAATGTAAATATTTACTACTAAAAACTACATGTTGCAAACATATAACTCAGCAAAAATGAAATTTCACCTTTTTGAACAAAACCAGTTCAACAATCCGTTGGTCACCGATTTAATGATTGACATTTTTGAATGAATCCAAATCAAGAGTTGGAACTTCTTATTTCTGGTGTTGGAAAACTCAGTAGCAACAGAATGTAGTACAAAATCAGCTTGCTTTATTTCAAGACTCATCAAGTACTTCAATCAATAGCCACACCATATGACAGGATCAACTATCTGTAATAAAATAGTGTCTTTTTCATTAAAATTAAGAAAAAGCACAAATCAAAATGCAAGAAACGGGACAAAAATGTTTTGAAAAAAAATATTTAATTTTCTACATACATGATTCCCGGTATTGAATTCGTAAGTTATAGAAATCGTACAAAACAATTAGTGAATGTTGGTTTTGTGACGGCTTTTAATATATTTGAAGTTTCCTGGCTTTTAAAAAAAAAAAAGAATTTTGATATTCTACTTGCCAGAAAAAAGAAAACCCAGAAAAACGTCAGATACTTCGGGCTTATTATGTACTTGTGTGCTAGATATGGTGAAGGGAAGATAATTCCCGTGTTTTGCCACTTTGTTTACAAGTTATTTTTAGACTACGGCATTCCATTCACAAGGACTGTAACTCTTTTGTTTACATTTAAAACAGGAATAAAGAACCTATACTATTCTTAGTAACTGGTTAGATTTAGTTGATATCTATACTCCGATTTAAAATAATCAAAATTAAATCATTTATATTCAATGAAAAAATATAAAAACTTCACTTAAAATTCCTGGCAACATCCTGCTTTAACAACACTAAACAAAAAGTAATATAAGAACAACAGAATTATTTTTTTCCTCTGTCTCCGATTGAAAATTTTTATTAATTCAATAAACAGACTATTTTTTTGCTTGTGAAATCTTATTCTGTTAGGAACGTCATTTTATTTTTGTAAAAACTGTGCGAATGAAGAAAAAAAACTTACATTCACTTATGTTTGGTATTAGTTGAAGATATTTCTTTACTATAAAGAACAAAATAAACACGTCTTGTGCGAGTATATTTATCAATAAACAATCCATTTAATATATTTTTGATATCATATTGATTTTATGCAAAATGCATGTATGGGATATTCTAAATGATTCACATTCTTGAAAATTAAAATTAAAATTTTAAAAACTGCATGAGGGTTTATATTTCATATCTTTGGCAAAGTAAGAGAATAAATAAATGTAAGAAAAATAGAAAAAAATATATCGTTCTTTGATCTTTAAAGTAAATTGTCACAGATAAAAATAATCATGATAATACCTTGGACAGTGTTTTGCATTTATCGAACAATTTTCTTGCATGTGAAATACATCCTTGTTTACAAACAAAATATTTATCGGTAAAAATCATATTTTAGATCCCTGTGTTTTGTCATTTGTATCACAACTTCAACAATTTGCATTCCAAATGTTAGGGGTAAAGAAAGTATTCTATAGACACACACTATGTTATAAAATCAATCAAACGACGCAGATCGATTTAATTCACGGTACACCATTTAATACTAAGTTATTTTACAGCAGATTTAAGTGAGGAATAGTTGTGATAAAGAGAAAATTTAACCCAGAAAAATAACTGTTACTTTCTATCGTGTTCATGAGTACACAAAGGAGGTATTACCTACCGAAAATATGAATAATATAGCTAAAAGCATGATCACAAGAATACAAATAATGAAGGTACTTACGTTAACAACAACAATGAACAAAAGGTAACCTTAAAATACTCCATTGAGCTCGCAAAATTCATGAAAGCAATAAAAATTCTCCTGAAGCGAACTAGCCTAGTCCGCCATTGTTTTCCAGCTAAATAAACCGCCTGACGTCACAAAATGTATATACAGTTTGAATGCCGGTTTAAGAGCCTGTTGAAATAGAAATTCCGAAATCTTTTAAACACTACTGAAAAAATCATGACGATATCTTCAGGTTATATCAATTCTTAACAATTTTAACGTATGCACTCCTTCTTTTATTCTTATATAGTTAGAATTATTAAAAGAAAGTCAAAAAACATGCGCGTCGACATTCTCACTATGATTATCAAGGTGGCGATATACACTTTCGAGGAGGGTACCCTCCTTCCAAAGATAAAAACACGGAAGCAGATAAGTTTAAAGAAACCAAATCAAAGTTTTATTTACAATGAAATATCAATCTTTCGTATAATAGCAAGAAAAACGACATCCAGTAAGCCGATCATACCAAACGAGATAGGTGCGGAACAATGTCAACACCGATGTGTTGACATTCTTCCGGGTCGACATTGATGCTATGTTTATCCGACGCAGTGTTGACCTTATACAGGATCCTCGTATATATATATATATATATATATATATATATATATATATATATATATATATATATATATATAAGCAGTGTACCTGTAGGGAAAAATTGAAGACAGAGCCAGAGTACTTTTGGAATTATCGAACGCTAAAGCCTTTTTATGACTAAAATGATTTCAATTTAAGATTGACGACTCATTTTGCGACATGCATAATTAATCAGTCTGAATTGTATGAGCTTTACTTCTTTAAAACATCAAAGTGGGTTTCATTGTTGAAATTTTTTAAATTAGTCTAGTTTTCTTCAATTATTTGATTTTACTTTGAAATTTGCATTGGTATATTACCTATGATAATTATTATTGTTCAATATCGTTACAGTACGAAGTGCATTCGTGGGAACATATCTAAGGTCATCGGATTTGAAGATTTTCAAAGTTTGACAATTGTGCAATCTAAATATATTCAAATTTAACATTAAAAGACTTTGTCTCATTGCAAAAGATCTACCCTTAGTTATAATTCTTTTAAAATCTTATAGCTATTTGCAAATTTTAATCACAAATGTCCTGATAATATTGTGAAGAGTGTGGATTCATAAAAGGTCCTCTATACCCCGTTTTTTTCATGGCAGTACGTCATATCATGGAAATTTCAGTGCATTGGAGAATTATTTATTACAACTTGATTTACTTTGTTAGGATGTGGATATGGCATCAGACTTTCGACCCGCAGATCTCGAGTTCGAATACGACAGGGACTTTTTATTACTTGAATTTTGTTTTAGAGTATATGTTTCTCCAAATCGCTTCTCTTATTAGTCTTCTCTGAGTTATACACTTGCTAGAAAAACAAACCATTTAAATAATAACCAGTATGCATTTGTTGTAGAACGTTTATTTCTAAAAGTGTGTAAGACCCCTTATGTAGATCTGAAAATATGGAGCATGGTATACAAACTATTCAAATATAAGCATTAGCACACAATTGATGAAACCTCCTCAATCGTTTGAAGGACCCAATAGGAATAGAACATGAATTATTCATGAAACCGAGCGAGAAAAATAAAGTAAGATTAAAAACATTCAAACCATTTTTAACCTTAGAACTGCATCGTATTGGTCTTGGGGAAAACGATACCATATCTGGCATTTCCCAGTCTACATGCAGTACCACTGCTGTCTTAATTATTAACATTCCTTTACCCGGGGATGGCCAATACACCACGTGACAAAGGCATTTCCAGAGGATTGCCAGTAAAGAATAATTAAAAATGGTCGCATGGGATTGCATTAGAATTCCAAAATTTGAAATCCGTTGTTGGTGCACAGTTTTTTTTTTTTATAAAGAAATGGGTTTGTAAGTTTTAAAAAGAAAATTAGATCGAGAATGTCTAACTCTTTGAAAGCAGTGAATGATCCTAAAGTTTTGACATTGTTATTACATGTGGCATTGAGTATCTTAAAAAAGATCATTGCAAAAAATGAATATCAAACCACATGTGTTTCAATAACATATTGTGCAAGGATTAAAACCTTTTAAAATTAAACGAATGATGATCGATAGTTCACTAAATGTGAGGCCCAAACCAGCATCGAATTATGATAAAGACGATAACAATATGTCGCCAAATTATATATATGACCTCATTTCTTAATCGATTGTAAAATGAAGTTTTTGTATAAAAAACAGTTCACCTTCTCTTTCAATCTTACGTGCGTGCTTATAAATATTTATAGATAGATGAAAGAAAACAACTGTGACTGTATTTATGGAAGGGGGATAGGGGTGGGATGGGTGGGGGGGGGTGGTGTTATGTTAGGAAAGATAAAGCTAGTATATGAACCCGTTTGAAAGTCCAACTAGATTATTTGCATGTTTTAAGCAAATCATTGTTGTGCAGTGAGGTATATATTTTTTCATTTCGCATAAGGTAAACTTTAAAAAGCTTTACATAAGCACAGCTGTTAAAAAAAGTAAATTCCACACATGCCTTTTATGAGTTTCAAAAATGGGGTGGTGCTTAAAGTCAATGTTTGACAAACTACTTTGTGTCTTTAATTATCATTTATGTAAGTTATAAAATCTGAATGTCTTCATTGAGCACACTCGTATAAAGGGTCAAGAACATGGAATACTATTGTAAAAGTGTTAAAATCAATTAAGATGTTTGAAATCTCGTTTTGTCAATCTTTTGGATGTGATCATTATGTTAGCACGTCTTTTTTCGGATCTGATTTTAAAAAAAGGTAAAATATTTCGCTATGCTACATGTATTTTCTTGCTTTACATACGATTAAACGCATCGTTAATATATTTTGTAGATAAATATGGTTAATAGTTTTGATATTGATTAACTTAAGTTTCATAGGTTCAAGATGGATGAATTTGTTGAATAGCTTATAACAGCATCTGTAGATGAAAGCATTAAACATGATGCGTTTGAGGAGAAAATTAATAAGAAAACTGTTGTTCGGCCTGATACTTTTATCTTCGATGATTGGAATATTCCAAATACAAGGTAAAATGAATATAACTTTTTATTTCCCACTTTATTAAGTTGTCTGATAAAAGAAAGAGTTATTGTTGTTGTTTTTTTTATTACTGGGTCGGTGTGAAAATAAAACTTATTGTCCAATTGTATCTTTTGGTCATATTTATCCAATATACCGGTAAAAATTCAAATATAACAAATAACAACATTCCATATTGGGGTATTTTTTTTTTAAATCTTAGCTTTTTTTATTTAAAGTCTTTCGTCTTTTTAAATTTTCAATATTTAAAAACCCCCTGCATTTTTGTTGAGCTATTGGTACATGTATATGTTGATTCTACCAACTATCCTGTATGTCTAGTTCTAGGAGATAAAAATACAACTATATACGATACAATAACCGTGATCCTCAAGCTTTATTCGTTATTTCTTCTTTTTACAGATGTTTCCGTAATGCGAAAAAGCGATCAAGCAGCAAATATTGCAACTATAGATTTAAAGATTCGGCATATGGCTGATTTTTTTGTCGAGCAAATTCCAAACGGAAGAAGGAATTCCAGAAATATAAGTCACAAAATCAAGGTGGTTTTTTTCATTTTGATTAACTGTAGAATTACTTTAAAACAAATAAGAATTTTTAAAAAATCCAATTTTTTTGTTTTTGATAGTTTTTCAATTTATTAGATATATATATATTTTGTTGCATCCTTATAAATAATCATCTTCATAGTCCTTACCAACATTAAGTTCAACAAAACAAAAGTGTACCTAATTCAACTGGTCTAATAAATTTGATGTTTATCGATCTACTGGTCCAACATAAAAATTGTTGGACAGCTACGTCAGTGCCAATTACATGTAATATTCGTCCGATCTCGACTGAACGGAAATAGCCGAAGGGTTGTGCGACAAAAATGTCTAGTATATTACTTGTAGTCTGTAACGAAGGGCATAACAAAGCAGTTGTTGACTGGGATTTGGGCAACATATCCATAATAATTTGTTGGACCATCAGACACGAATTCTGCCCTCGGCTTTGGGCATTATTCAAAAACCCATATGCTACCCTGATACTTAATCAATAACAGTATAATGGAAGCTAAATATTAATATGAATAAAACAAAAATAATGTATTTTGTCTAAAGGCCCGGTTATAAAAAAAGGGATTTTTTTCTTTAAGAACGACGTTATAGTAAATGTAATGTGATAGATTTTAAATATCATGGTTTTTTTTTTATCTCGCTCAGGTTCTTTATGTTCAAAATGATATGTGAAAGCAGGCACAGGAGGCAATGTATTGGGTTATGTATATATTTATATTAAAAATAAACCAAGACGAAGTACTAGTCGATTGTCAGATTTATTCGATAAAGTTGTAATGTTAGTATTTATTTGAAGTTATGAAAATGTAGAACTTATAAAACGTATTCATTTTAATTTTTTTTCAAATACATTTTGAATTTGAAATGTTGTACATCATAATGCATGGTTTATGTTTTCGCGCGCGCGCTATCTGTGTAATTTTGTCGACAATAATTTTCACTTTTAGTATATAAAGTTTACATCTCAATGTGAAAAATTAATGTACATATCAATTTGTAAATTTTACACTTTAATCTGTAAAATTCAATGTACTTTAAATAACTATTTTGACAATTGATTTAAATTTACTCTTTTGCACTGAAGAAGAGACTGGTTGTTCAAAAATTGACCAGTTTCATTCGATGACAGCGTTTTATTTCACTTAATCTGCCATATCTATCTTAAACATTCAAAATTAATTTCAGTTTCCTTCAAAGAAACATAAAATTAGCGAGCCGTACCTGATCCAACGATTTGAAAGATACAGCAATGCGTGTCAAGGGAGAGAGTTTCAGTTTGGAAGAGAAAAAAGGTTTTCAATGATGCGACAATTCCGGAAAAGTTCCTCGCATCACATGTTGTACTGCAGCATCGAAAAAGCGGGGTCCACATTCTGGCGAAGGATGTTACAGATGCTGGATTCAACAAATCTCAAAACTCCATACGATATTTCACCACTGCATGTCAACGAGAAATCCGTTCCGTTCGTAGAAGAAGGGCTCTACCATACTCTTGCGTCTTTCAAGACGAATTTTGTTTTCATGATTGCCAGAAATCCGTTCACACGACTTTTGTCGGGATATCTAGATAAAATTTACACAGCTAATCCTTATTTCTGGAATTCTATTGGCCGTTCGATACGACCAATTCCACAAAGAGGTCGCGCCGCGTGCTATAGCGACATCACGTTCCAGGAAATTGTGGATTACGTCATCAATGCGGAGGGATATTTCACGAAAGCCAGAGATCCCCATTTCATGGCAATGCACGACATGTGCAAGCCATGCCAGATACCGTACGATTTCATTGGCAAGATGGAAACTTTTGACAGGGATTTTGAATTTTTGATGAAAACGTGGAACGTTTCGAGTTTCGAGGGAAAAGACATGAAAAGTATGGCGGTCGATGACACATTTCTAGACGTGGCCACATCACTCCAAGACCGAAAGAATTACATTACGCCTTGCATCAGCATGCATGAAGCTTACCTTCGATCTTGGAAACACATGCAGATAAAGGGACTCATTAGTGACAAAGAGATATATCCTTTTAACAAAACGAAGTCTCAGAACATTGGTCCTGTTGATCTCATCAAAGTTATGAAATCTGCTCACCTGAAATCAATCCCCGAACAACTAAAGATCCAAAAAATTAAATATTTTCGAGAAATTTATAGAACTGTTGATTTAAAATCCCTCAGATTATTAGTTCAAGCCTTGAGACCAGATTTTGAAATTTTTGATTATGACCCTTTTCCTGAGACGATTTTTAACATCACTTTACCACGGTTACAGCATACAGATATATTTTTGGTTTTCAATAAAACTAGACCTACAGTTAATTAAATAATGGGATCTAATAGTTAGTAGTGTATTTATATTTTCATCACGTTTGTTTTGTAGTGGTTATCAACATATATAAGCCAGAGTACAGTATGTATTTCACTAATGAGTATATGTAAATATAATAACAGTACATTTAGTTACTATTCCGTGAATGTTAAAAATGTTGATGGATTTACATTTACTTGCAACATGTAACTAATCTAGTAATTTTGTAAATGTTTTACTGGTATTTTAGTAAAATATGCTTCCGTGTCTGCTAAAATAAGGATAAGTTTAAGGAAATTAATATATGCATGCATCTTTGGAAGTGGATACAGATTTATGAGATGAAAAAGAGAGAACCTTTTGGGTCTAACACCTGTTAGATCCAAAAGGTTTTATGTACCTTATTACAACAGGTGCTTGACCAACGTATTTTACGTATATATATGCATCGTCAGACACCAACGGTCAGCCTTACATCGTTTGCTGACCGTGAACCAATTTCTTGAACTCTCCTCGTTTTCATGAATATTTATTATTCTAAACTCACCATTGAGAAAGCGAAATTCTTTAGATTTGGAGGCATGGAAAGAGGATCACGTAATGAAAGCATACCTTTGTTGATACCTGTATGCATGTGTAAACATTAATATAATTGGTAGGATTTTCTTCACGGAAGTTTGAAGAAGCCAATCGGAATAGTGCATTTATTATTGTCTAAAACGAGAAAAGTTCATTGAGTTGGTCCATGGCCAGTAAGCATATGCGAGATTAGCCGCGGGTATTGAACGATGTGTGACATGATTTGAACCCAATTAAGAGGGCTCGATGGTCGTGGCCATTTTTAGACTGTATTGATATCCTGTAGAAGAATAGAAATAAAAATACAAGAAATACCCAAATTTAAAAGGATAATTTACGGACTTTCTTTTACTATCGGGTATTAAATGTAAATGATTTGTTAAAGATATAAAACAAACCATATCTTCAAATTTTACGTAGATCTGAAGGCTAAATTGTTGACCACCAAACGAGGCTGGGGGGTGGCTGCCATTTTAAAGCATTTTTATCTCTACACAAAAAAGATTTTCACTTTAATGTTCTATAACTCTTACATTGTACTGAATTTGTCTTTTGAAAGAAATGGATATGATGGTATTGAAACATTATCTAAAGTCAATTGATGGTAAACCAAGGGTTACAAGATGCAAAAAAATAATTTCGGCTGTTTTTCAGCATTTTCTAACTTTTCAAAGGGAGGTAACTTGTAAAACTCCCAAATATTTTGTTCAAATATTTTCCTTTTATTTTTTTTTTTTAATTTCACCGTCGAAATTTTTTTTTAATGCTCAATCTTTATTACACATGTATTGATTATTATCATGTTAAAATTTGGAAATAATCTTGAGGCTACTTTTTTTTCGTTTTACATATTTGCATTTTTGTGACATATATATTTTTGGTAAAATTGTGATATTTTTCTTTATAACAAATAATGTTAAGTTTTTATTATTGTGTTAATTTTTTGTGATGTTATTTGTATGTTTTTTTTTGCCTTTATTTATATTTCACATATTTTTCATAATTTTTTTTTACATAACGTGCAATTTCTTCAGATGCAATACATGATAAAAATTAACGATGATTGTGATGTGGTCTTTTCACATTAAAATGTAAATTAAGATTATATGAAACATTTCTGCAAATTTTGTGAATTTTGGAGAAATTTTTTTTGACCCCCCAGCCTTTTTTAATATTTACAATGCTAGGAATGTATTTCTAATGATCAAATGAAATTTGAGAGTCAGTCGTAGAGTAACAAGCAAGATAAAGAGCTCACAAATTCTTTGTCATGTAAACAATGCTCGTGCCCTGTTTTTGTTTATATAGGTTCAAAAAACCAGTAAAAAATCTTTTACAAGCTGATTTGTCTATCATTTTATTCATTTCAAGCATAAATAAACAGTTCTTAACCTTTAACACATTCATTTCAGGTCTAAAACTGGAATTTGCGCTTCAACATTCAAAATGTAAACAAAAGCTTTGTTTACATATCAAAGAATTGTAAGCTTTGTAACTCGCTTATAACTCAACGAATGACACTAAAACTTTGGTTGCCTTTTAAAAATGCCTTACTGAAGCATTGTACACATTAAAATTGAAAAAATAATTTTTGACCAAAATCGTGACCATGCTCCTTTAATAATTGACATAATTATTAATATTGCAAATCCGATATAAATGGTCAACCAAAATTTAGTGCTGAATAAAGGGTTATCTGCCCTTAAAAATATTATGAAATAATCATGGAAATACTTTTGTCTGTACATAATATTTTAAGAAGGATTGAAAAGTGAAAAAAATATATTTTGTACCAATTGATTTAAAAAAGAAAGATCCCCGAAAGTTAATATAAATTTCCGGTTTCGGATAGGATTTATATGATTTTACTCTAATTTTTAAAAGTACACATCATTTAGTTGCTAGGTACAGGTTTAAACGGTTTATTAAATCTAACAATAATACACAGTATAATATCTATTCAAAACACGTGTTGACGTTAACTTTACTTGTGTTCATACGCCGTGTGTTATTTAAGCATTGAATGTCACAGATTTCCATTGCAAACATACTAAAGGAAAATTATATATAAATCTTGTTGATTTCAACGAGCCACGACTGAATGGATTGACATATAAAATAGACAGGCCTATACGTCACATCACTAACTACCCAAAGTCCTGCCCAAGGTTCTACGTACTGTTAAAATGGCTCTATGAATTCAAGCTTTAAATGAACTAGCTCATTATGAGAGAGAGAGAGGGGGGTGAGAGAGAAAGGGGAGGGGAGTGAGAGAGAGAGAAAGAGAAAGACAGAGCGAAAGAGAGAGATTACTGTGTTAAATTGAATTGAAAAGAAGTAGGCATTAAAATTAATCTTATCTTTAAAAAAAAAAAATTTAAAACATTAAAATAGACACTCATGAAATTGTTACTCTTTAAAAGAAACAAATAATGTAAATGAAAGGCAAAAAAAAAAAATGAAATAAGTCTGTATGATTGATGCGCATTCAAATGCTAAAATTTTTTTTTGCATAATTTATCCTTTACAAAGAATAGCTAGCTCATTTTCATTATTGCTAATTAAACATCTCATAAGATGAATTTACTTGGTGCATTTTTATAACTTGTAAGTACAGTACTGAATGTATATACTTCATCAGAAGTGAACACGTAAACATACAAGCTTTCGATTTTACGTCGTTTCAATTACATTTTATCAGATTGAATCAAAATAATATTTTTAGCTCTAGAAAAGAATGAAGATTAATATTTTGAAAGTTAGTAGGTCCGTGTCGTTGCGTTGATAAAGCTGTACATGCAGTCATATATTTACATTCAGTGTATATTTCCCCTCATGTTTGCATTGGAAATCTGCGACGTTCAATTTCCTATATGAATACACTTTTCTAATTCATGCCCCGTGAGCACAAATATAAACGTCACGTACCACGTGTTCTGAGATTAAATGAAACGTTCAACCATACATAACCAATTTGATATGTGCTTTTGAAAAAATAGTCATTAAATTATATCTACTCTTTAATAAAAAATGATTTTTCTTTACAAAATCTCTGGCACTATATTTTTAGCCGCGGAAGCGTACTAAAAAACATGTTAATATGGCTTTTCCATGTATGGTTCATATCCCTGACTTAGAGCGTATATAATCATTATGGCTTTTCATGCAGCGACGATACACATATACATGTACATATATGTAACAAAACATCAGTATGAATATAAATAATTATAAGCATTGAATGCTTATTTTTGGATGTCGTCGGTCCTATGACACACCAATGCGGTGCAGACAAATTATCATACCGCGCTAACGCGCGGTATTCAATTTGTCTGCACCGCATTGGTATGTCATAGGACCTACGACATCCAAAAATAAGCGTTCAATGTCAAAGTAAATGGCGGATACGTTGCACACGTATATAGCACACGTCCTTGATCCTATCAAAGCACATCCAGATGAAATGATGCTGCTAACGATAAAAACAACAAACCAAGAACTCAAGGATTTCATTGCATATTGATCACAAATGCGCAATAACACATCAAAAAGTGTAATTAACTCTGCATAAATCTAATTGTATAAAAGTACATGATATCATATTTAATATGAAAACATAATCAAACTGTCAACAAAAGACAGCAACTTTTTAAGTCTTTTTTTTTAGTCGAAGCAACAAAATGCGTGGATGCATAGTATAACAGATACTATCATATAATATGGCAACGGTTATTCGTAGAACGAACATGTACATGCATATGAATAATCAACTTGAAATGTCATTTGTTGTGATTTTCCCACTAAACACAACACATATCATTTCATAATGATAAATGATACAAACAGTTTACGCATGCACTCTCTGCAATTTAATGATAAATCATGCACCCACTTTCCGCATGCTCTGCAGGTACAATGTACCGGAATTCAGGAGACCGATAATTTTTACTGCTCCTTGTTTATCTCTTCTTCCGTTTCCTCTTTCACATTCCATCGATACCACGTGGTGTAACTCGGCGTACTTCCATTTCCCGTCTCAGAAGAGCATGCGTAATGGCCGATTTGTGCTCATGACGAACCATCATGCAAATGAAAAATATTTCTATGACAACCAAAACAACCAAGAAGGCGCCCAGTTTCCGTCTTCCGGTATCACAAAGAAATGCCATGGTTTTAAAATCTGTATGAAAGAATAAATGCATGGGAAATTGAAATTAATTTCATTTTATTAATACACAGTTATTTAAGGAATAAGGAATCATTCTTTAAGTAATAAGAGGTGATAATTTTGGTCGGGGCTTTATGATAGATTTGATCACGCCCCGACCAAAATTATAACTTCATAATATTCAAAGAATGATTCCTTATTACTTACATTTACATAATTTTAAGCCATCTTACGATTAAATATTGATATATAAATAAGCAAACCCCGCTGGCGCCTCAATTTGGCGTCATTTGAAGTTATGGGAGATATAGTACAAAATCTATACGTAGTGTTATCACAGGCAAGACACTGGAAAATGTAAATATATACAGCTATTCGCCCATTTACCTAGGACGTCACGATGACAGATCGAAGACCAAAGACCTGACTTGATCGAGGCTGATGGTCGAGATCAATTTGATCATACAGTGGAACAGATCAAAGATTGCATTTACATTATTTAAACAATAAAATGCTTTCTTTTGTGCTTCCTATGGGTATGAATGTATCTAGCAATACATAACACGCGAATGCGTGGATGTCTAGTCACGTAAGAATTACAATCCGTTAGAAATAAAGGGAAACAAACTTGTGGTGGGTGTACATGAAAATATTGTATACCATGACTGTATATATAAAAGATGATAATGAGCATCTGTTTAAAGATAAATAAATATTATAAACATAAAAAAATAGAGAGGATACTTTCCAAACACTTATTACAGTATTGCTCTTTGTTTTTAACACTTTCAAATTTATTTTTCTAATTTACAAAGAATTGTGACGTCGAATTTCTGCTGACAAAAATGATTAAGTTTTATTAGTAATATTTAATTACAAGAACGTGTAGGTTTGTATGCAAAAACTCTACGACATGTAATGACGTCATATTTTGCCAGTTGAATAGTCGTCATAATTGCTTTTTTATAACATTGAAACAAGTTTTCGTGTCCTCTTAGTTTGTCATATGATATTCTTTAACATAAACCGTACACATCTTTTTCAAAGATTTCATTAATTGATATATGGTATAGTTAAGAAATATATGGTATAGTTAATAAATTCAACTTAAAACTTTGTTTGTCCGATAAAATCAATACAGGTACTATCATTTTTTTTTATAAGTTTCACGCAGCTCGAAACATTGCGAAAAACAATTTAATATTGCATACTAGATGATACTGAAAAAATAAAGAGTGTGTTTAAACATGAACATGTTTCTTCTTTTTCTAGTTGTATTTTTTAATCTGCTATCAATACTTTTTAGAAGTGGCGGGGGGGGGGGGGGGGGGCAGAAACTTTGCCTTCACTAACCATCGGTATCATTTATTATTCATAGGCACTTGTGTAATAGAGATATAAAACCACATATCGATTTACGATAAACCCAAAACACATTCAATCAACCGAGCTGAATACAGAGAAAAGCTGACGCGTTCCTTAACATTCAAATAAAGCTATTGATCGTATCCCATCATCACCAGACAAAATTTGAACATCATAAAATGAGCTTTTAACCGTAAAAATCGTGAACATGGAGAACGTTAAGAACCGAAAGGTTCCGAAAGTAACGATTTTTTCCCCCCTGCAAGAGTGATATCATACCAAGAATGAATATTATACAACATGATCATACTTATTATGAATTTCAGACTGTAAAGAATTTACCTGCTCTTCTTTCATAAAAGTTGAAACTAGCTGGAATCGCTAGCCCATATAGATTTCCCTGTAGGTTGATGTGGCGACATTTTTTGTGTGTAATTGTTCACCACGGTAATGCTGTATGAATAGACCTGCGTCGATATAATGATGCCACTCCAAACATGATGAAAGAAAAATCGATATGTATGTATACACGCATTAGGCTCCTGTATCGAAGAGAAAAAGAAAGAGAGGAGAAAATCAAAGTACTGGTGGTACGAAGAGCATGCGCAATGATCGAAGGATACAATTTAATCATAAAATGTTTTTATATTCAAGCATTTAATTACAGTACCGATCAGACCCAGCCTAACACAAGAGTAAACCCCAACTAAACCCCGGGTTTACTTTTGGGGTTTACTTGGGGTTTACTCTGGGTTTACTTTTTGAAAATTTGGGTCCACTAGGGGTTCACTTTGGGTTTACTCGGGGTTTACTTTGGGTTAACTTGGAAAATTGCTTTTGAGGTCAACTGTACGCACTAAAACGTGAAGCAGACCCGTCTTTTATATTACCATCCTACTGCCAGTAATTCCTGCCTCTTCTATATTCCGAATACACAGTTAGCGTCTGCTTTCAGGGGTATACTTCTGATCGACCGGGTTTACTCTCTGTGTCCACCCAGGGTTTAGTTGGGGTTTTCTTTCTGTTAGGTTGGGTCTGATCGGTACTGTAGGTCTTGCATGGATCATTACCTTTTTCAAGAAAATATTAAAATATTTTGTTTGCTCAGGCCTGTTCTCAATGTTTATTGAAAGAAAGTTGATTGAAATTAAAATTCCTAACCTAGCATGTACATTTGAAAATCATTTAGAGTAAGGAAAAAACCAAAATAGTTTAATTTTAAAAGTTGAACATTTTCCAATATCTAAAAACAGAGCTCCTCGTCTAATGGATGTTAATATAGAGCCCAAAAATGACCAGGTGTCCGGATCATGAAGTATTTTCAGAATCAAGGACGACGGACCTAATTCGCTTCGTGCAGATATATAATCGCTTATGACGTAATATTTAGCCGTTCTACATCCTCAATACACACTTTATATTGTGCAAGTAGTGGCTTACCTTGTTATAATTTAACATGCTAAAATACGTTTTCCAATATTATTTAATTAACATGCACATCTTTCTTTACGGGAATTACACGTATATTAGCTCAAAGTATCTACATACATTTGTATATTTTACATTTGCCTGTGATAACACTACGTATCGATTTTGTACTATATAACCCATAACTTCAAATTACGCCAAATATTGAGGCGCCAGCGGGGTTTGCTTATTTATATTTAATATTTAATAGTACGATGGCTTAAAATTATATGTAAATATAAGTAATAAGGAATCATTTTTTTTGAATATTATGAGGTGATAATTTCGGTCGGGGCGTGATCAAATCTATCATAAAGCCCTTCGGGCTTTATTGGATTTGATCACGCCCCGACCAAAATTATCACCTCATAATACTCAAAGAATGATTCCTGATTCCTTAAATAGATTAGTTAACAGAGATCGAGTCTGTTAACAAGTCATTTACATTCCGATTTGCTTCAGTATTCCAATTTAAAATGAGTAAAAATCGTCCGTGTGCTTAAGTTTTGAAGTAATTTATCATAAATAACGTTTAGCACACTCTTATAGTTGTTTTTGTTTCGTAAACTAACCTCGAAATGATGTACCTAACCTTTTCCTTGGTGTTTTTCCAGGATTTTTTATGAAGAATTGAAGAAATATAACGACAAGCCACATTTTGGCATGTGCCCCCATAAAAAAGAAGTTGATGATATGGTCATGCATAGACAGATATGAATAGAAAATTAATAGCAGATTTTTTTAAAATTATTTTTTCTAGCACGAGAACACCTTTTCCCATTATGTCCGATTGAAAAATAGAAGTAATATGTCCAATTGAAAAATAGAAGTAATACAAACAATTTTCGAAATGATCCTTACTAAAAATCTATTTCGATGTTTAAATTCTTCATATCCAGTTTTGATTGATTTTAAAATATATCTTTAGTAACTAACTCATTTAAAATTTACATGTTCAAGTTCAAATTTCAACTATTCATAAAATTAACACTTCTTATAAGATTATGCTTTGAAATAGTAACCATCAATGTGATATAGAAACATATCTAATAGCATTTCATTTTCTCGATGGTCTCAATCACAAGACAATAGAACAGTGACTTTAAAAGACCCTGTCTTCTTAAATTTAAAACAACTCACACAAGTGGATCTAATATCAGTACAGAAATTTTAAAAATCAATAAATAGGCATATATTTGTATTGGAGATTCCATTCCAACCTGGCACTAAAATGTCACATAAATTACGTCGCAATATGGTAATTTTATTTCTGTCTCGTGACAAGTATGCATGAAATGTTTGTCACTGTATGTTCAATTTGCTTGAGTGGAATTAATTTTATATTTATAACGGTTCCATGATTTGCAGAGATAAATAAAATATATTCAAAGGGGGGGGGGGTCCGAGACATATTTTTTGGTAATTTTACAATGTAATTTAAGGAAATTTGAATGTTGCAGGGTGGGTCTGGACACCCCCCCCTCGACCCCACCCTCTAGATCCGCGCATGGGGAAATGATGTCTAGTCAGGCAAGCTTCATAAATGGCTGTTTACTTGTAAATATTGATTGTGCTACAGTAATTATGATACATGTTAATATACCAACATTTATTCTTCGATTTTACATATAGTCTTTTTTTGTAATGGAAATATATATGCCCTCTATCTATTAGATTAATAAATTATCATGTAGGCAATGTGTACCGGTGTTGTATAAAATCGCGTACACTTTATTCATAAGCTACATGTAACTGTTTGTTAAAATCGCAATATGACCACTATGCAAATTAGTAACAAGTATTTCTTTTAAAGGAATGATCGGCAATAATGATATATTGATAGCTAGAAGCAATCAACATGATCAGTTTGATGTAAAATAATAAAAAAAAAAGTACTGTATTTTTACAAAATATAGAATATTTTGAATCTGTACACCATAATTTCATTATTTATTATAAACCGTCAACAAATTTAATTTTGAAATAAATTTGGGAAAAGCCGTTCGTAAACTCCTTGTCTAATTTTATATTTTTAACGTAATTATTAAATGTTAATGTATCTTCTTCTTCTTCAGAATACTGAGTAGGGCTCTTCAAAGAGCATTAACACGTATACAAAGAAAGAGTTGTATTAAAATAATTTAATGCGACCGAAAACATAACTTGCTATTGAGGTCGCATTATAACGTAACCTTGTTTATAAATCAAGCCGTCATTATGCAACATCAATAGATCGAGGTCAGTTCATGGAGCATCTTCTTATGATTGAGGTCAACTGCATTACTGAATGAATCTTTCGATCGAAATTCTTACGCGTGAGACAAAATGTGCATTCGTGAATTAACAGGTCGAACTGTATTTTATGTAAGTTTGCATCTCTTAAGGTAAATGAATTGAAATAAAACTGAGTAAAATGTTATATAAATACTAAACCAAACTTCAAGTTTTTATAAGAACTACTAATGCAAGCGGAATGTGTGCGCACGTGGAAGCATTTGCCGGATGCCTCATATGGACACAACAGTGATCGGCCGAAGCCGATCACAATCAAAGTACTGAAAGTACTGTAAGACGGTGGCGTCGTTTGAATGTGGCATATTACATGTACAAGGTTAGCTTTTTAAAAAGCTAAGAAAGTCAGCCAGCGGAATTTTAATTTTAGGTCAAAAGTGAATATACAATCTATTAAAACACAAGATAATAATTTCCAGAACAATAATAGATTTAGTTTGCAGCATTATTTTTATGGCTGTACATGTAGGTGAGGAGATAAGCGTGTAGCGGTGTACAACAATGTCTGACGTACTGCACACTTAATTCTTGTAATTTTGCAAACATAGCTCTCTGATTTTAATGGTCTCGTCGCAAACCATTAACAATATATTTACTTCCCAATCTCACTAAGAGAGTCGGAAAGATATACGCGGACCCTGGACTGTGGCTGCAGACGATTCCCACTGACAGTCTTCCAATACATCGATGCGCAGTTTGACCTAGAAACTGACCAGTTTCATAACTTTTTCGAATTTTTCTAACACGAACTATCTAATTCCTTCCCAGAATTCCAATCTACGCAAGCGCAATTGAAGTTTCATCCTAACTTAATTAGTCAGCCCGCGGGCTGACTAATGATAATTATTGTCGTCGAAAACCCGCGGCCAGTATCGCTTACATGTACTAATGCTTAACGCTTACATGCACAACTGGTCGTGAGTTTCCTACATGGATAACTATGTGGAAATCGTAGTTGTGTAATCTCAATTTACACTTTACAAAAGCTATGTCTCTTGGCTGTCGTCTTTAGGGGAAAACCCGTAGATTTATTTCAGTAGCCTTTGTAGTATAGAAGTTTGCATATATATATTTGTATTTATATCGTTTGACATTAAAATCTGTTTTTGGTATGTATTTTGTTTGCCCCAGAATGCCTCATTCAATATGTGGGTTGCCACCACATAGTGAATGAATAAATAAAATTCAAAGCGATTTTATCACAATACGCTCAAATATTTGATTGTATAAAGAAGGGACATTTGTGGGTTTTTTTCTTTAGACCTTTGGGTTGACCCCGCAAAGGGGAACAACTTTTGAAAAGTGAGGATTGGACTATTGTGCTTTAAAGGTATTGTAGATTTTTCAAAGTAACGAGAACAAATAAGTCTTTGGTATGATAGAATACTTGTCAGGTTTTTACTAACTATTTGGGCATACATGTAGTATGCTTATTTTCCCTCTCGACAGCATTTTCCCTCAATTTCTTCACAGGGAAAAAGTTGCAGTCTCGTGGGCCAACACACTTACTTTAATTTGTCTTCATAGCCAGTTAATACATGTAGGTGTATAGAAAACGGAATGAGTTTACAAGAACATGTTTGATAAAACTGGAAAATGCTTTTGGAATGCACGTCATCGTGAAACCGCAGAGTCAATCAATATTTTATCTTCGACTTCGAGTGGTTTATTTCCATTAGCTCACAACAAAAGGGAATGAAAATTTGAAAAGAAAAATCATACAACATTCAGTCGCGGCAGTTTCATTAACCAACGTTTTAAAGTACATTTGTTCTATTGTATTTAGCTGAAGATTAATTCAAATCATTTGAATGAATTCGGGATAGTCACATGTATAATTATTTTATTGCTTCTCAGTACACTTTAAAACGCATAATTTACTTGCTACATTTAACTTTTCTAGTATAAATACAACAAATATTTATTAATTATTCATAAAAACATTTGCTTTACATAAGGTCATAATCAGTTCCTTTGTTTGGAAATCACATATTTGTTTAATCCTGCATTTAATATGCGAGATTTTGAAGAATCTTTTTTATATTTCCATTTTAAAAAACTCTGTGTAATGTCAGGAGTTTTGCACTAATATGTATAATTTTTACAAGGTCTTCAAAGAACGTGGGGGAATAAGCCGAGGCATAAATCCACTTAAGTCCATTTGAAAAGCCCAAATTTTTTTTCATACAAATATCAGTTTTGTTACATTTATTAAACATATGTAATCATTTGCATTCAGTATTGCCAAAACCTTCATAAACTGGCTTCAAATTTAATTGATATGAAGACATCAAAATATGTATATGCTAATTGAGCAACAAAATGCTAATAAAATCGAATGTTCAGACTATAGTGTTTTATAGAGTGGGTCATCATACCATTTTTTAAAGAACGCATATTGATAAAACATATAATTGTCTATCTTTTTCAATTTTCAAAAAATGGTACCAAGACCCACTCTATGGTAAAAAGTAAGTTTCCTTTATTCGATTTTCAAGATGATCATCAAATGGCAAAGACCGAATTATTTTTGCGCAATACTAAATTGAGTCTGTTATTTAAATGGATTCAAACATGTGATTCCGTGGTGTAGCGGTTAGCGAGGAGTTCTTTGAATATAAGTATATTGAAGTAGGTGTTCGATTCCGTGTTGTAAATGTTTTTTATATCTTTGTTTACTTTGTTTAAATTCGAAAAACTCATTTGATGTAAAGAAAGTAAAAATTGCGTTATTATGAATTCAACACATGCAATTAATTATTTTATAGATTTTTAGTTAATGCTAATTAAATCAGGTTTTTTTAGTATTATTTCTAAAAATAAACATGTTACTTGTTACAAATTATGGACTTTAAGACAAAAGATAGGAATTCTTAATTCTATTTACACGCACATAATAAATTCTCTGGAGATATGTAAGGATAGGAATAAAAATATTTGAAGTTAACACACATATAATACTAAATGGGTCATTGTCATTTGAAACTTACTAGTAATAGGGTTGTGGCAACTCGTGGGTATATGCCTCGGCTTATTCCCCCAAGTTCTTTGCATCCGATTTGATTTTTTGCAGTAAAATAATACTGTTAATGGGACATGTTGGGACATGTCCATAATATAATAAGAGCGTACAAGCAAAGGACTTTTCATTATAAAGTTTGACCTATGACCTCTAGATCATTTGTGTACAAAGGTATGTCTTCTTTATCAAAAAAGGACTCAAAAGATATGGACCCTGAATAAAACTGTTTATAATTATACATGTTTATTTCCAAAGCCGTGTGATGCTTGACCTTTTCTCGATCCCATAAAATTAATGGCAATATTGGTAAACTATTCCGCACCAGATTTAAGCAAAATGAGCAAAGAAATAAATAATGTTTTCAGGGATCTTTTCAATTTCTCCAGGTCACGAATAAAACAGAAGTGGTAAAATGAAATCTACTAGTAATGTTTTAACAGGATAAATCAGTTTTTAAAACACAAAACAAACAAAATCCAAGTTGAACGCACGTTTTTCTGAGCCGTACATCTGTGTATATTTTCATTTTATTCGTTGCATGTACTAGACAATAGATCTAGGGTTCGCAAATCTCGGCAATATTTCCGAAAAGCTACAGTTTAGTAGCTCAGTAGAATACTACAGTCATCTACGAAGCACATTCTAGCATTGCGTTGAGTGATGACACTATCTAACCGGTGTGTATTTCAATTGCGATTCGCAACAAGATTCCGATTGACGCATTTATATAGACCCACCCATTTAAAAACGCATGTTGAGAACATGATGCTAACAGACGGAAACAAATGCTGAAGAAAGCTCATAATAAAGTTGTACTCGCGAGTTAAAAATTACAGAGTTTATTTGAGAACAAACGGGGCGATGTTTACGTACATGTAACAGTTAAAAAAAAAAGCAAGGACGGGCGCATATGGAGAAAAGTCGCAGATCGTACCTCGCTCGTCGTATTACGTTATTCAGTTTACTGTGAAAAAATTCGTCAGAAACTGTTTAGTGAACAAATATATTTTACATTACCTTTCACAATGTACCATACATGTATATGGAATATCGCATGAGTTGAACCGATTGTTTTTCCTCACAAAAAGCTAGCGCTTGCTGCAAAATGGAGATTCACGGGTTTACACGCCGTGAAATCCATAAGACGTTTTACAGCATATATCAACAAATCTGTACTGAAAATTTTTGAAAAATCGTCACCAGGTCCTTAAAATGACGAAGTGTGGTGTGTTTATATACATATAAAAAGACATGATTATTGTGAGAACTCTTGGTCAATTATCGCAGTGATATAATTTTCGGAGTCCTGATAATGAGTTAAACTTCACATCTGGCAGTTGGTGCATAAGTTATCAATACCGCGTAAGCAGACAGGGAAACGGCTCATTAAAAATAAGACACAATTTCATAAATTATTTAAATGTATGTACAAAATAATTAGCAGCTATAATGCTTAAAATATCTAATAAGATGTAAATTAGTTCTCAAACTGAAATCGACAATCGGTAAAACATCGCCAGTAACTCTGCATACCTAACAGAGTTATCGTTCCTAATCCGCTAGGGTCCCCGTGAGAAATACCCTTCCGGCCAGGACGATAGCAATAGACAGTGGCTATTTATAGCCATCGTCTAAAAAGTACACCATATGGCTTTTCCTCCACAGTAGCTTTATACCGGACTAGATTTTGGCGTACGCACTGAGGCCTAACAATTTTTATGTTTTATCGTATCTTACGCCTTTTACTAACGGGCTCCTGGGGCCCGTTTCACTAAAAGGCGTAAGATACGACTAAACTTAAGTTAGGCCTCGGGGCGTACGCCAAAATTAAGTCCGGCGTTAACTGCGTTTCACTAAGAGGCGTACGCCTGGCCGTAAATACTAGTATCGGACAAAGTTAGGGCTAGACTTACGTACTTGGGAACGAGCTTATGCACATGCGCATACAGGTGATAAACAGATAGATAGATAGATAGATAGATAGATAGATAGATAACTTGTCATTTGTTGTGATTGATGTTATGAGAGAGAGAGAGAGAGAGAGAGAGAGAGAGAGAGAGAGACGCAAAGTATTTACGCACATTGGTTACATTTATGTTCAGTACATTGTTGTTGAAAATTAATCCTGTTTAGTGACACAATCACACTTGCTGTTTTATTTGAAGAATATATTTCACAAAGCCAATAGAATATGTTAAAATCATTAATTCAACAGATCTATTTTTGTTATCGATATCTCTAGTAAGGTGATTTCACCATGCATCGGACGCCCTTAGAATTGCGTCAATTATCGCCCGAGTATACATGTGTAAATATATATTTTTTAACTTTTCTGCTTTCCTCTAGCTTAATCATTTAAAGAAAATTAGTGAATTTGTTTAAACATAGAAACTAAGCGAATTAAATGTAGTAATGAGCTATTTAACCATGGATCGGACAATATTAAGGAAACATCGAACAACCATACATAAGATTTTTAAAATAAGGAAGTTTTCTTATTTCTTGCAAAAATCCACCAAAACAGAGGTTCGGATAAATATATTTATTAATTAGACATTTAGATTTGTGTCGATGTATTATGTGGAGCAAAAATGACCTAGAAAATAATTGATGAAATTCCATGGCTATTTTTTGTTTATCGCAGTCTATTTCAGAAATTATTTTTTTCGAATTATTAAAGTGAGAGGGTACATGTTTACTTAGTCCATTCAAATGCCGAACATTCAAATTATACTTTGTGTGAAATGTGTGTAACCAAGTTTCTAATGATGGCGTATTTTACGATGCCTATATTGCTATTTTTTGACAATGTTATAGTCAAATTCTTGATGATAATAAAGTTTATCAGTTGTAATTCAGGAATAAATGAAATTATACAAAAGTGCATGCACGTTTATTTGTAAATATTTAACCAAGTTGTACGAGCCAAGGTAAAGATTAGTGTGTCCGATGTATGGTGAACTCAACATAAACTGCTCAAGTACACATACATGTATATTTACATGTAGTATATTGAATAAGACTTTCTATAAAATCTAAATTAATATAGAGTAGGTGTATGTAACCTACGAAAAAAATCTATTGAAACTGGAGTCAGTGTTTTGCATTGCATGGTTGTATAATAAAAACTTTTGTCAAGTCTGAAACACAGTTGGAGATTTCATCATATTTTAGCATTTACATTTTAACAGTATTGAAAGATACAGTTGTGATTTACTTTTAACTACCTGTGCATGACACCTTTCACTCATCAAACATGAAATAAAAAAGGGGAAAACTGAAGTGAAAGCCAATAAATTCATTTAGTGAGTTTTAAATTTCAAAATATCCCGTTCACACATATTTTGCGTGGAAGTAGGGGGAAAAAATGAAATGCTACTAATTTCTTACACAAATACACCTTTGCACTACATGTACGTCGTACATGTATATTTTCTGCATTATTCATTTGCTCCATCTAGTAAAAAAATATGAAACGTAAATCAAACTATTGAATATAAATAATCGAATGAAAACTATTGATTGTTTGTCTAAATATGTCGTTTTAACATGTATACGGAAAGTGCAAATATAAATAATTTGTATAAAGCATGGTAAGAAAGTTTCTATACGAGAATTGATATCACCTATCAAAACGCTCTATTTTCTTAATTTCATATGAAGTTAATCAAATTAACATGACAAATTGTACAAATTAACATTACAGTCACCACCGATATTCTCAGCAACAGAATTAGCTATCATTTTATGCTTACGCCAAAAGTTACGACTACCAATGGCAAGGCGTAGATTTTTAGCTTAACTTAAGTCGGTCGCAAAGTTACGCCTTTTAGTGAAACGGACCTTAGTCCAAATAATTGACTTAAGTCCTGATTTACGCCAGGCGTAAGGTTACGCCGGGCGTACGCCTTTTAGTGAAACGGGCCCCTGGATTTTCTGAAAACGGTGGAAATCCCCGGAGCTATAAATAACTTGCATATTACGTAACTTTTATTTTTACCCCCCCCCCCCCACCACCACCAAAAGGCAGCATGGTCTAAATCCTAGCGCGGATATTTAAACGGATTGATTCTTCTGATTCTCTTAGATAAGATACTACTGTTGTAATTTATCATGATCAATGCAATATATACATGTATGCATATATTAACAAAAATAATCTTTCTATACATTAAAATAAAAGGAACACAAGCAAATATGGTAACAAATAAACAACTATAAAACAGAATAGAATTGTTCCATATTTTACGCAATGCCCTTGATTTTCTGAAAACGGTGGAAATCCCTGGAGCTATAAATAACTGAAAATTACCTGAACATTGGCCGCTTGATGATGTAAGCATTTTATTTTTAACACAGACGTTGAGACAACGGCGACATAAGCAGTGGTAGGTGTGATGTGGAGATATTTATTGGCTTTAATCATGGATTTTACGTTTGTGTATTGATCGTTACTGTCCAGCAGACTTGTTGTAATTAAATGTAATTAAATGCGTTGATCCTCTTCCTTTTGACGAAAAATGCTGACCGATTTTGAGCGATCTTCAGGATTTCAGTCATGCATGCTTACCAGTCATGGCGTTGTACATGTACCATGTTGTACATTGGGCTCTTCAACTGTTCAATGTCCTTATTATAATTTAAATATTCAAATAGCGTTCAATATCTAATTGGACATCGTGTATTCAGGGGGGAGGGGTAGGGGTCATGCGCTGATTCAGAAAGTTTTTCCAGCGGGGGGGGGGGGGGTCTGAAGGATATAATTATGTGTTATGTTATGTAGTTCTGCTTAAACAAATTAATGTATTGTGTACACAAGGGTGATTGTTCCAACATTGAGATATATATTCATGAAATTCAAATTAATTCATAACTAAGAAGTCCATTATCAAGTATATTTTATCCGAGTGTCACATAACACATCTACATGTAAATACTTTATTTGAATTTAAATGATATTCCCAACATTTCTCAATTCTTTTCTTTTAATAACAAAAGATAGCTATACAAAAAAAAAAAAAAAAAAAAAAAAAAAAAAAAATGGCACAAGGCATTCTGAACCTGCATTTATATAAGGTAATATATATATATGTACATGTAGTTCCACATATTGAAATTGACCACCCACCCACCATCTATTTAAAATATAATGATCCCTCCATCCCCTCTCCCTTCACCCCCACCCTGGGAAGAATTACACACATGAATGGTCAGCATGCAAAGACTTGTTATGACACATGCATGTTCTTTGCATCACATCCAGAAGACCTTTTATACATGATATAAATCTTGTCATGTAATATATATTTTATCTATTAACATCCAGAAGACCTTTTATACATGATATAAATCTTGTCATGTAATATATATTTTATCTATTAAATTTTAAAATTCTTTCCCTTTCAGAAAAATTGAATATGGCAACAACTAATAACAACGCTCTGAATTTACGCGACTCTATCGATAATGAAGACTTATGGGAAATTGGATCAACGGATATGAGTTCGATGGACGATACCTCGAGTGATTCTCTTGACCAAGATGTTATAGAAAAATGTCTGAATGATCCACATATAAAAGAACAATTCATGGATATAAAAAATATAGGTGCTGGAGGTTTTGGGGCGGTTTACGAAGCACAACACAGACTGGACGATAGAAAGTATGCTCTGAAGTGTGTGTTAATTGACTTGTCAATTTATGAAAAACGCGAAGTAAAAGTTTTGGCTTCACTGGACCATGCAAATATTCTCAGATATTACTATTCATTGATAATTCATCTCAATAGACCTATCTCTTATTCTAAGGCATTTGAGGAGGAGGACGAATCTGATAATTATTCTGTTTGTTTTGAAAAAGAAGAAGATTCTTCAAGCAAAAATAATAATGCCATAGGTGGTTGCAGTAAGTGTACATCTACAAGTGGTAAAAGTTTGGAGGAAAGATATGATGCCTGCTTGGTTATCCTAACTGAACTCTGTAACCCAGGAAAAACCCTTAAAACACTTATTGAATCTGGAGATTTATTTAAAATGGATGATCGAGATAGGCAGAATCTGGTTTTGGACATTGTATCTGGTCTACAGTACATACATGACAACGGCATCATGCATCGGGATCTAAAACCTCCGAATATTTTCATTGGCAAAGACGATCGAGCTAAGATAGGAGATTTTGGATTTGCCAGAAAATATATAATGTCTGATGCAAATGGAATTTCTCCAACCTCTGAAAAGGATAGAGTTTGTTTCTCCAAAAGTTTGGGGACATGTCTTTATGTCGCACCAGAAGTTAAGAACTCGACTGTTTATGACAGAAAAGCGGACTTATACGGTCTTGGAATGATACTCTTTGAAATGTATCATGAAATGGGTTCTGGAATGGAAAGAATTGAAAAAATGGAGAGGCTACGAGAGCAGAACTTTAATGATTTGAAGAATATTTCCAGAAGATTTAGGAATATTCAGGATGTTATTCAAAGTCTTTTAAGTCATGAGCCTTCCTCAAGAATGGAATTGAAGATGGTTGTAGACAAGATCATGCAACCATTGGAGCATCAGCAAAGTGTTGAGAGGACCAAGGTAAGTTTAGCTAGGTCATCTGTAGTGTATCAATTAATTGCTTTGATAATTTATGTATGTTATTGTTAATTAATGAGAGAATTAAGGTTTATCTTTTGAAAGGTAGCATGAATTTAAAGACATGTAAATTTTATCTTATTGCTATAATGCTGTACTGGGATATATTAGGGAAAGCATGAAGGACCTGAGACCAGGGTCCAGTTCAACCTTTGTTATATAGGCCCCTATTAAATGAATCATCAGTAAGGGGCTTTACCAGACACGTTAAGATATCATCTGTAGCCAATGTTACATTTGGTGCCGTGACAACCCCTTAGAACTATATCACATTAGATCTCTGTCAGATTTTCCTTTATACATGTAATTAGATGTAAATTAAGATAGAAGCTAGATATATGGTTTATCCTTGTTAATAAGTTAAAACCAGTTCAACAATGGCACCAAAATGCTTAATTGGTGGAGCACCATAACAAAAAATTTGGGGACCCTGGTTAAGTCCTGGTCTGGGGCAGTTTGATCCCTCATGTTTTCCCACTATATCCAAATTCCAACAGTTTTTTTAAGTTTGTTGATAAGAAAGAGTTAATGATATCATTCTTATGTCTAGGTTGGAGCGCAGCAGGTGAATTCTCCAGATGTGGAATACCCGGGACCTGCCAGGAAACTTTCCTTTCGTGGTAATTTTAACTTTTTTCTGATAAATCAAAGAAAAATAACTCTACATTTGTATTGCAATATGAGATAGTTATCTTTCTTGTATCAAAATCAAGTATCTTAATTTAGAGAAAAAATTGTTAAAAATAATTGGAAGCTGCATTTCAAAAGAAAATAAGCATACATATTTATTTAATAAATAATGGTTTTACATGTTCATGTATGTATGTCATTTTTCTTTTGTAGAACCATCTCCTGGTGCTTCTAGTGAAAAACACCAACCAGCTCAGGCTACTGCAGAAGAGTTGACCAAATTGACCCAAAACTTAAAAATCCGTGTTAACAAGAAAATGGAATGTGACAAAAACGATTAAGCTGATGGTGACAATGATAAACTGATTTTGGGACAGAGTGAATGAATAATATATTGTTAAGTTTCTTTATAACATGTGTATATTAGATCATGTTTAATATAGTATTTAATTGCCCATCTGCAAAAAACAAAACAAAAACATGATAATTATTTGCTTAAAATCATTGCTTTGAATTGGAAATTAAATCATGTTTTTTATATCATGTTTTTATCATGTTTTTATCATGTTTGTAAATTGAACTGTCAGATTTTTTTTTATACCTTCAAAAAAGTAATAATCTGATCAAAATGTGCTGACATATTTCCATGAGTTTAACATTATCATTAGCTTTTAAATCATTGCTTTAACATGCATTAATATCATGTTTTTCCATGTTTGTTGAATAACCTAGCTATCAGATAGTTCACGCTTGGAGAGTAATTTTGATTGATCAATATAGACTTTTAATCATTAAACATGTATATAATTAGTTATTTAAAAAAAAATGTTTTATTTTGTTAATGTATGGTAGCATGCATTATATATTTTGTTTGCTTATTTAAATGTAATTTTGATAACTTGATGCTTGAAGTATCGTAGTTTGTACATGTACAATGTATGGATTGATGTAAATATAATAATTATGTATTTATTTTGATGTTCTACCCTGAATGTGTAAACCCGCATGTATCACAGTTTACATAAAACAATGTTTTCTAAACAATAAACATTAACAATTTAATTTAGTACAACTTTGTATATATATTTTTTGCTTATAAATTCATACTTTTCTGCATATTATGTTAAATTAAAAGAGTTGTTGAATGTTTATGACATTTGTAATATATTGATTCAATTGCCATGCAAACCAAGTTTTGATGAAATATTATTTATTTTCATTGAGAAGTAACGGTACATGTACAATTAAATTCACATCTGTGTTGAACTTTGTAAGTTATAAGACATTGTTCAGGTAGCTAATGCATACATTTATTTTGTGGCATGGAACATGTATTATTTTACATGTTGAATACAGATATATATATATATATATATATATATATATATATATATATATATTATATCGACAACACTTCATATCAATTTTTATAAATATTTAGGTTATAGAATTTGAGTTTTGAGGAATTGCAGAATGTATTACAAAATTTGTTTAATTAATGATTCAAAGTTGTAGAAAAATATTAACTTTTATTATATATTTGCATTTAAACCTATATGTTCCTTGTACATGTTTATGCATGTACATAGCAATATGTATCTTAATTTGATATAAAAAAATGACATGTTTAATAAGGGTAATATAGTAGAGGAGTTATAGAATTGATTTTTTTCACATATTGTAAAGTTGTATTTAATTTGTTGTCTATGAAAACATACAGTGAGTTGATACTTCTTTTTGTAAACAGATTTAATTCTGTCTGTCTTGAAAAAAAAAACCCAATCAATTTAGTACTAGATAGCTAGAATATTGGTTGTCAAGCTGTCTTCTTAGAATATAATGTAAACATTTTTCTTTTGTGGATAAAACAATGTGGTTCTGAAAATTGATCAAATTGTAAATTATTTTGGTGTTAATAAACAAAATTTAATTCACAAAGCGTTTGCTTCATAATACTATATCATGGAACATATTTTTATTAAGAAGCCATCTTCAAAATGATGTCAGAATTGCGATGAATTTTCTTTATAGCTCATCTGAGCTGATGGCTCAAGTAAGCTTTTCTGATAGCAACCCCCCCCCCACCCAAAAAAAAAACAACAGTCCATTGACAATTGGACAGCGATCACTGTTTTCATCATTGCTGTTGTAAACATCATCACATTTTCCGAGTGGCAGGGCCACAATTTCAACCAGGTGACTTGACCCAAAAGTAACCTTCAGTGGGATACTTTCAAGCTTGTTAAATTAATGAATGACTAGACCTTCTTCCAAAGGGAGATAATTAAGACTGAATGAAAATAGGATGGGCTGTTTAAAAAACCCACTTAAAAGACCAACTATAACCTCTAGTATCTCATCTTAGCTTGCCAAGGGATTATGCCCCTTTTCATTTTAATCTTGAAAAATCAATTTTAAAAAAATCAATCCGGTATAAAATTTGTTTTCAATAGTTTTCGTATTTCTAAAGATACATCTTTCCACCAAAGCATTCATTTATATTCTTAGTATTTACATTTTCAAAAATTTGCTTGTCCCCATAGACCTTAATGCAATCTTCAATAATTAATTACTGCTTAGGTAATAACATGTTTGAAAATTTCTCTTGGTAAATCTTTTTCTACTCTAAAATGCTTCGAATTAATATCAGATTATTTGATACATGATGGATATTCAAGGTTAGAAAATAGAGTCCTAATGTGGATCGGTGGATAAAGTTTCTCATGAGAATAAATAGAAACCAACTTTCAAATGGCATTCATCAGAAGTTGGAGTTCTATTCGCTTTTCGCTATTCACTATTCGAATAACGAATAAAATTCTGTGGTCGGTTCGCTATTCAAATTACCGTAAACATGCTAATAAACGTAAATTCAAAATTTCATATAAACTTCCTCTTTTAATCGAAAGAACAAGTTACATAGTAAAAATTATTACCGTACTTGTGGAACTGACCTGAACATTGGCATGATTAGCTAGCCTGGCAAGAAGGCTAGACAATTGTCATATAATGTTGCATTGGGGATATCTTTCAAGGGGCTGGCTAACACCCTGTATCCCATATCTGGGCCTTCATACTTGGTGGGGATGGGGCCCAGGGAAAGCCCAGTCGACCCTCAAAAGAAATTGGGTCTACACGGCCATCAACAGGCTTAGCTAGCCTGGCGAAAATAAGACATTTCGTATAATACAGTTATAATGGGATATATTTTAAGGGGCTGGATAACACCCTGTGTCCCATATTCGGGCCTTCATATTTGGTAAGGAGGTGGGCCCGGGAAAGCCCAGTCGAATCTCAAAAGGAATTGGGTTTACACGACCATCAACAGGCTTAGCTAGCCTGGCGAAAATAGGACATTTCGTATAATACAGTTATAATGGGATATCTTTCAAGGGGCTGGCTAACACCCTGTATCCCATATTTGGGCCTTCAGATTTGGAGGGGATGGGGTTTTGGGAAAACCCAGTCGACCCTTAAAAGGAATTGGCCATTAACAGGCCTAGCTAGCCTGGCGAAAATAGAAATTGGTATGATACAGTTATAACTGGAATATCGGCTGTCCAGTCTACCATCAATTGGAATTGGGTTAACATGACCACTTACAGACATATGTGTAGATAGCTATTTGAAATAGCAAATATCATGTAAATGGCTATATGTATAATCGGAAAACTATTATAGGAAGTGACTTACATATCCATATCTTCTTTTGTCAAAATGTTGTACTTGGTGAAATCAATGGACATTTAAGAAGGAGTTATTGTTGTGAATGTATACATGTGTAAGGGCATTCACATAAATTAAATACAATTATCACAACAGTCATGTTCACCCCTTTTAAAATTAGATATTGAAAGTCAGCATTATCTCTCTTAAAGTGAACAGAGGTTAGTAATTTTGGGTATTACATGTAATAATATTTGCATGCACGCAGCCCGTTTTAGTGTATAAAATCGTTAACGAAACAATATGTTATGTAATATGTTCTTTAATCCCGTGAACAAAGGTCAACTAATATTTAAATCAATACGAGTCTTTGGTCGACTTGGGTTATCTCTCAATACATATACCGGAGTTCACATGGTGTGTTATTTCATAACGATTCATATGCTATATGATGTATAATATATTATGTGAGTGTTATATGAAAATATAAAAAGGTCGACGGTTCAAGCCTCGGTGTGGCCACTTGCTGTGTGTTGTGTCCTTGGACAGGACACTTTATCTACATTTGTCTTAGTCCACAAAGATAAAATTGGGTCCCGGATCAGGCTGGAAGTTAATTAATCTGCGATGGACTGGTGTCCCATCCAGAGGGAGTCTATGATTTTCATCCGATTAGCACCACGAAAACCAGGAATTCATTAACGACCCTCATTGGTCGGAGAAATAATGAAAATACTAAAATAAATTAAATGCAAATACTTCCAACAAGTTAGCTCACCTCTTTACAGAACATTAAATGCTTTGTTTGTGCTTTAATTAATACCACTGAATCACGAGAAACTTTCTTTTGTTTCAGATATTATAAATCTGTACCTAATATATTTCTTTCCAAGCTAGTTGAAACTTACTATTTACTAATCAAATATCAAAAGTAAGGCTTATTTGTCACTTTATGTTCAATTTGCTTGAGTGGAATTAATTTTATCTTTATAACGATTTCATGATTTGCAGAGATAAATAAAATATATTCAAAGGGGGGGGGGTGTCCGAGGCATATTTTTTTGGTAATTTTACAATGTAATTTAAGGAAATTTGAATTTTGCAGGGTGGGTCTGGACACCGCCCCCCCCCCCTCTAGATCCGCGCATGGGGAAATATACATGATACATGTTAATATACGAACATTTATTCTTCGATTTTACATATAGTATTTTTTTGTAATGGAAATATATATGCACTCGAACTACTAGTTTAATAAATTATCATGTAGGCAATGTGTACCGGTGATACGGAGAAATCACGTACACTTTATTCGATCGTGAGCTAACTGTTAGTGAAAATCGCAATATGACCACTATGCAAATTAGTAAAATGTACACCATATGGCTTTTCCTCCATAGTAGATTTATACCGGACTCGATTTTGGCGTACGCACTGCATGAGGCCTAACCTAACAATTGTTAAGTTTCATCGTATCTTACGCCTTTTAATGAAACAGGGGCCCGTTTCACTAAAAGGCGTACGCCCGGCGTAACCTTACGCATGGCGTAAATCCGGACTTAAGTCAAATATTTGGACTAAGGTCCGTTTCACTAAAAGGCGTAACTTTGCGCCCGAGCTAAGTTAAGCTTAATGTCTACGCCTAGCCATGGGTAGTCGTAACTTTTGGCGTAAGCATAAAATGATAGCTAATTCTGTTGCTGAGAATATCATTGCTGAATGTAATGTTAAATTGTACATTTTGTCATGTAAATTTGATTCAATTCATATGAAATTAATAAAATAGAGCGTTTTGATAGGCGGTATCAATTCTCGTATAGAAACTTTCTTACCATGCTTTATACACATAATCTATATTTGTACTTTCCGTAAACATGTTAAAACGACAATAATCAATAGGTTTTATTCGATTATTTGTATTCAATAATTTGATTTACGTTTCATATTTTTTAGTAGATTGAGCAGTGAATAATGCAGAAAATATACATGTACGACGTACATGTAGTGCAAAGGTGTATTTGTATAAGGAATTGGTAGCATTTCATTTTTTTCCCCAAATTCCACGCAAAATATGTGTGAACGGGATGTTTTGAAATTTGAAACTCACTAAATGAATTTATTGGCTTTCACTTTTTTCCCCTTTTTTATTTCATGTTTGATGAGTGAAAGGTGTCATGCTCAGGTAGTTAAAAGTAAATCACAAATGTATCCCTCAATGTTGTTAAAATGTAAATGCTTAAATATGATGAAAGGTCCAACTGTGTTTCAGACTTGTCAAAAGTATTTATTATACAACCAATGCAAAACACTGACTCCAGTTTCAACAGAATTTTCGTAGGTTACATACACCGGCCTACTCTATATAAACTTAAAATTTATATGAAGTCTTATTCAATATACTAAATATACATGTAAGTGTACTTGGGCAGTTTATGCATGTTGAGTTCACCATACATCGGATACATACATCTTTACGTTGGCTCGGACAACTTTGGTTAAACGTTTACAGATAAACGTGCATGCACTTTTGTATTGTTTCATTATTCCTGAATTAGAACTGATAAAAATTATCATCAACAATTTTACAATCACATTGTCAAAGAAATAGCAATATATGTAACCAATAATAATTTTAAACATATCTTATTGGCTTGATGAAATATATTCTTCAAATTAAACATTTCAGCAAGTGTGATTGTGTCACTAAACAGGATTAATTTTTAACAACAATGTACTGAACAAAAATGTAACCAATGTGTGTAAATACTTTGGGTCTCTCTCTCTCTCTCTCTCTCTCTCTCTCTCTCTCTCGTAATCACAACAATCACAACAATATAAATGACAAGTTTCTATCGTTCTATCTATCTACACTGATACATGTCTGATATCTATCTATCTATCTATCTATCTATCTGTTTATCATCTGTATGCGCATGTGCATATGCTCGTTCCCAAGTACGTAAGTCTGGCCTTAACTTAGTCCGATACTAGTATTTACGGCCAGGCGTACGCCTCTTAGTGAAATGCAATATATACCGGACTAAATTTTGGCTTACGACCTAAGGCCTAACTTAAGTTTCGTCGTATCTTACGCCTTTTAGTGAAACGGGCCCCTGGTTCCTGGATTTTCTTAAAACGGTGGAAATCCCCGGGGCTATAAATAACTTGCACATTACGTAACTTTTATTTTTACTCTCCCCCCCCCCAACCACCACCAAAAGGCAGCTTGGTCTAAATCCTAGCGCGGATATTTAAACGGATTGATTCTTCTGATTCTCTTAGATAAGATAGTACAGTTGTAATTTATCATGATCAATGCAATATATACATGTATGCATAACAAAAAGATTCTTTCTATACATTAAAATAAAAGGAACACAAGCAAATACGGTAACAAATAAACAACTATAAAACAGAATAGAATTGTTCCATATTTTACACAATGCCCTTGATTTTCTGAAAACGGTGGAAATCCCTGGAGCTATAAATAACGAACAGTGGCCGCTTGATGAGGTAAGCATTTTCACACAGACAACGGCGATAAGCAGTGGTAGGTGTGATGTGGAGATATTTATGGTCTTTAATCATGGATTTTACGTTTGTGTTATGATCGTTACTGTCCAGCTGGCTTGTTGTAATTAAATGCGTTTATCCTCCTCCTTTAGACGAAAAATTCTGACCGATTTTGAGCGATCTTCAGGATCTTACCTGTCATGGCGTTGTACCATGTTGTACATTGGGCTCTTCAACTGTTCAATGCCCTTATTATAATTTAAATATTCAAATAGTGTTCAATATCTAATTGGACATCGTGTACATCCAGATCGTTATTCAGGGGGATGGCTAGGGGTCATATAATTATGTGTTTGCCGGGGGGGGGGGTGGTCCGCGGCATATTTCCGGAAATTTTACAATGTTGATTTAATAAATTTTCATCTTCCGGGGAGGGGGGGGGGGGAGTCGGGACCCCCTCGACCCCCCCCCCCCTAGATCCGCGCATGGGGTTGATGGTAAGGGTTTCTCGGAGGGGGGGGGGATATTTTTCTTCCTTCTCTGAATTCCGAATTCTGCTGGATTTGTAATATTATTATGAATGTAGTTCTGCTATGGTTTTCTTAAAATTGTGTTTTTAGATAAACAAATTAATTAAATGCATTGTGTACACAAGGGTGATTGTTCCAACATTGAGATATATATTCATGAAATTCAAATTAATTCATAACTAAGAAGTCATTATCAAGTATCTGAGTGTCGCATAACACATCTACATGTAAATACTTTATTTGAATTTAAATGATATCCCAACATTTCTCAATTTTCTTTTAATAACAAAAGATAGCTATACAAAAAAAAAAAAAAAAAAAAAAAGACACAAGGCATTCTGAACCTGCATTTATATAAGGTATATACATGTAGTTCCACATATTGAAATTGACCACCCACCCACCATCTCTTTAAAATATAATGATCCCTCCATCTCCTCTCCCTTCACCCCCACCCTGGGAAGAATTTCACACATGAATGGTCAGCAAAGACTCGTTATGACACATGCATGTTCTTTGCATCACATCCAGAAGACCTTTTATACATGATATAAATCATGTCATGTAATATATAAATTTTATCTATTAAATTTTAAAATTCTTTCTCTTTCAGAAAAATTGAATATGGCAACAACTAATAACAACGCTCTGAATTTACGCGTCTCTATTGATGATGAAGACGTATTGGAAATTGGCTCAACGTATATGAGTTCAATGGACGATACCTCGAGTGATTCTCTTGACCAAGATGTCATAGAAAGCTGTTTGAATGATCCACATATAAAAGAACATTTCATGGATATAAACAATATAGGTTCTGGAGGATTTGGGGCGGTTTACGAAGCAAGACACAGACTGGACAATAGAAAATATGCTCTAAAGTTTGTGTTGATTAACTTAACAAATTTTGAAAAACGCGAAGTAGAAGTTTTGGCTTCACTGGACCATGCGAATGTTCTCCGATATCACACTTCATGGATAACTCATCTCCCTAAACCTCTCTCTTATTCTAAGACATTTGAGGAGGGGGAAGACTCAGAGTCTGATAATGGTGTGAGTTCTGAAAAAGAAGAAGATTCTTCTTGTCAGAATAATAATGCCGTAGGTGATTTTAGTAAGTCTAAATCTACAAGTGGTAAAAGTTTGGAGGAACAATATGATGCCTGCTTGGTTATCCTAACTGAACTATGCAACCCAGAAAAAAATCTTAAAACACTTATTGAATGTGGAGAAATATTTAAAATGGATGATCGAGACAGGCAGAATCTGGTTTTGGACATTGTATCTGGTCTACAGTACATACATGATAATGGCATCATGCATCGGGATCTAAAACCCCCAAATATTTTCATTGGTAAGGACAATCGAGCCAAGATAGGGGATTTTGGATTTGCCAGAAAATACATGATGTCTGATGCAAATGAAATTTCTCCAACCTCTGAAAAGGACCGAGTTTGTTTCTCCAAAAACTTGGGGACATGTCTTTACGTCGCACCAGAAGTTAAGAACTCGACTGTTTATGACAGAAAAGCGGACTTATACGGTCTTGGAATGATACTCTTTGAAATGTATCATGAAATGGGTTCTGGAATGGAAAGAATTGAAAAAATGGAGAGGCTACGAGAGCAGAACTTTAATGATTTGAAGAATATTTCCAGAAGATTTAGGAATATTCAGGATGTTATTCAAAGTCTTTTAAGTCATGAGCCTTCCTCAAGAATGGAATTGAAGATGGTTGTAGACAAGATCATGCAACCATTGGAGCATCAGCAAAGTGTTGAGAGGACCAAGGTAAGTTTAGCTAGGTCATCTGTAGTGTATCAATTAAATGCTTTGATAATTTATGTATGTTATTGTTAATTAATGAGAGAATTAAGGTTTATCTTTTGAAAGGTAGCATGAATTTAAAGACATGTAAATTTTATCTTATTGCTATAATGCTGTACTGGGATATATTAGGGAAAGCATGAAGGACCTGAGACCAGCGTCCAGTTCAACCTTTGTTATATAGGCCCCTAATGAATCATCAGTAAGGGGCTTTACCAGACACGTTAAGATATCATCTGTAGCCAATGTTACATTTGGTGCCGTGACAACCCCTTAGAACTATCACATATTAGATTTCTGTCAGGGATTTTCCTTTATAATTAGATGTAACGATAGAAGCTAGATATATGGTTTATCCTTATTAATAAAGGTAAAACCAGTTCAACAATGGCACCAAAATGCTTAATTGGTGGAGCACCATAACAAAAAATTTGGGGACCCTGGTTAAGTCCTGGTCTGGGGTAGTTTGATCCCTCATGTTTTCCCACTATATCCCAATTCCAACAGTTTTTTTAAGTTTGTTGATAAGAAAGAGTTAATGATATCATTCTTATGTCTAGGTTGGAGCACAACAGGTGGATTCTCCAGACGTGGAATACCCGGGACCTGCCAGGAAACTTTCCTTCCTACGACAATTAAGTGGTAATTAATTTAAACTTTTTTCTAATAAATCAAAGAAAAATAACTCTACATTTGTATTGCAATGTAAGATACATGTAGTTATCTTTCTTGTATCAAAATCAAGTACCGGTATCTTGGGAGAAAAACTTAATAGAAAACAGTTGTTAAAAATAATGGAAGCTGCATTTCAAAAGAAAATGAGCATATTTATTTAATAAATAATGGTTTTACATGTTCATGGATGTACAACATTTTTCTTTCATAGAACCATCTCCTGGCGCTACTAGTGAAAACCACCAACCAATGCAGGCCACTGCGGAGGAATTGAACTTGTCCAAGTTGACCCAGAACTTTAAGAAAATCCACGTAAACAAGAACATCCAACGCGAGGAAGACGATTAAGCTGACGGCGTAATGATGAACTGATTTTTGGACAGGGTGAATCTGTGTTGAATGAATAATATGTTCACAGTTTCTTTATTACATGTTTATATTAGATTATATTTAATATAATATTTAATTGCCTACCTGCAAAAAAAAAAAAAATTACCAACAAAAAAACCACTCACTGTGACCACCTTTCCTCTAATATTCTGGATTTATATAAAATCATGGTTTCCATATGTGGGCATACCTGCATTTACAGGTAGTGACAATTAATTATGTTGATTGTTGGGATCAATTATTATGTACATGTAAATGAAATCACATTGTACATGTTAAATTCATTGAAATATTACATGTACCTCTACATTCATAGTAAATGCCATGCTTCTCATTTCAATATTATGATAATTAATTGCTTAAATCATTGCTTTGAAATGTAAATTGAATCATGTTTTTATCATGTTTGTAAATTGACTTGTCAGATTTTTTATACTTTTAAAAAAGTACAAATCTGATCAAAATGTGCTGACATATTTCCATGAGTTTAACATTATCATTAGCTTTTAAATCATTGCTATAACATGCATTGATATCTTCATGTTTTTTTCATGTTTGTTGAATTACTTATTAGATAGTTCATGCTTGGAGAGTAAGATTGATTGATCAATATAAGCTTATAATCATTGAATATATATTTTATTAGTTTATTGAAAGAAAAAAAATGGTTTATTTGTTAATGTATGGTAGCATACGTTATATATTTTGTAATTATGATAGTGATACTTGAAGTATCGTAGTTTGTACATGTACAATATAAATATTGATGTAATATAATAATTAATATGTAATTTTTTTATTTACTTGATTTTGATACCCTGCATGTGGATAAACCCACATGCATCACAGTTTAAGTAAACAATGTTTTCAAAACAACATTTACATTTTAATTTAGCACAACTTTGTGTTGTATATTTATATTTTTGCTGATATGCATGCACCCTTTTCTGAATAATTATCATGTTAAAGTGGAATGTTTATGACATTTGTAATATATTGATTCAGTTGTCATGTAAACTAAGTTTTGATGAATTATTATTTATTTTCATTGACAAGTAAATGTACCTGAGCTTTAAATGTTATAAGACATAGTTCAGGTAGCTAATGCATACATGTTTTGTTGCTTACACAGCAAGTTAATACTTGCATCATATAATTTACCTATTTATTGACATGGTACATGTATCATTTTACATGTAGAGTACAGAAAGATAGGTATACCAGTAATTTTATCTACAACACTTCATATCAATGTTAAATAACTATTATTATTTTATTTTATACATGTTGTATTTTGTGGAATTGAAGAATGTATTTAAAAAAAAAAAGATGTTAAAATACTTCATTGTTGTAGAAAATATATATATACTGACATTATATATTTGCATTTAAACTTACTATGCTCATGTACATGTTTATGCATGTACATAACAACATTTGTCTTAATTTGATATAAAAAAAAAATAAGATGTTAAGGGTATGGTGGAGGTGTTATAGAATAAATTTTTTTTTCTTTTACCGGTAATTTTGTTTGATCTACAATATACATTCATGAAAGCATGAAGTGAAATCACTCTTATCTGTTGTTTAATTAAGGTCAAGATCTAGGAAATAATTTCAGAGTGTCTTTTTGGTGCTAGAACCATTATGACGTCACAATTGATTTGTTACATCTTTTTCCCGTACTTTACGGCTTTAAAGGAATTATGTAGAAAATGAAACCGTTTCTTGACATTCTTTATTAAATAATGGGAAAAGTAATCCCGATACCTATATTCAATTTGATATCATTTTAAAGCGGAGGTCAAGAGCTTGTTTAATGCCGTTTTTGGAGAGACTGTAGGCATTCTAGATATATTTAATTAGTCAAAAATTTACGAAACTCTGAGATTTGTTAGTTATTTCCACCATTTTACATAGAAATTAACAGTTAAAAACTCGATTTTTTATTGTATTAACCAAAAACTTAAGCCCCGGTACACCCTTTCAAACAAAGCTATTGTTATGAAGCATCATTGAAAGAATTTATATCCTGAATTTCATAAACCTGTAGGCATCTTTCATTTAATAGATCTTGACCTTACAACAAGTTGTATTTCTGACAGATCTTGAAACTTTTTTATTTATTATAATTACTAGATAACTAAAATATTGGTTGTCAATCTGTTTTTTAAGGATATAATGTAAACATTTTTTCCTTTTGTGGATAGAACAATGTGGTTCTAAAAATTGATCGAAATGTAAATCTTTTTGGAAATCAAATTTGGTCTTAATAAACAAAATTTAATTTACAATGTGTTTTATTTTATAAATAATATTTTAATCATGGAATACTTACCTTTTATATCAAGAAGTCATCTTCGAAATGATATCAGAATCATGATTAATATTTTTTATAGCTCACCTGAGTTGAAGGCTCAAGTAAGCTTTTCTGATATAAAAAAAAGATAAACTGTTCATTGACAGTGATAGGTGTTTTCAGCCTTATCATTGCTGTTGTAGACTTTTCACATTTTTATTGGACAACAATTTCAACCATGTTTTGGACAATACTGGCTTCAGTGAAATGTTTTCAAGTTTGTTAAATTAATGAATGACAAGGGAAGATAATCAAGACTGAATGAAAATAGGATGGGCTGTTTGAAAAAAAAATCTTCTTTAAAGACCATATAGGCTGTACTCTCTCATCTTTGCTTCCTAGGGGCTTATGATTCACTTCTAGGAAGGAAAGAGCAGGCCATAAACCCTTGGTTGGCAAAGACTGTCAAAACTTTAACTCAAGCTTCCCGATATGCTAGCTGGATTTACGTGTATGTGTGTTCAAACCAATACCCACATGGGTTAGAAAAGGCACATTGATGGGGTTCAAAATTCTCCATTAGAATGAAAAGAAAACAACTTTTAAATTGTTCTTTTATTGGAAATGTATGTTTAAGATTAAATAAAGAATCAAGCTTTAAAGTTAGGTAATTCTCTAGTAATCACCTAGATTGGGGGAAAGGGGGGGGGGTACATTTCAACGTCTTTTCCAGAAGCATCCCAGGGAGAAAAGGTTCAAGCCACATTTAGTAAGGAGAGATAATTAAAAATTAAAATAATAGAGAAAGAGTTGTTTCAAAATCATTCTTTCCCAAAGTTTTTACTCAAATAATAATTTTTATTCATACCACGCATGACCAAATGTGTGTTCAAATCTCATTATAGAAATATCAAGGAAATATCTTTATAATATTATTTTAAGATCAAAGAAGCTAGAACTTTTTGAAATTTTTGCAGGAACAAGCTAATGCGTGTAGTAATTCAAGTATATTTCCATTGCGCCTCTGAGAATCAGAGCGGTTTATAACTAAGAAAGGGAGGTGGGGGCTCCAATTTTACAACAACAAAAATACATATGTACATGTAGTGCTGTAGAAAATGTCTTGAGACAATTTCATTAAAAAACCAAGGTAATATAGAGATTTAAAAAAAAATATATAGACATATTGTAACCACTAGAAATCACGCAGGAGCTACAACTTGGGTGAAGATGAGTTCATTAAAAAATGATGTTGTGATGAGAAAATATTATATAAATACGAAGCAAATTTATTATTACATTTACCTAAAGGTCCAGAGAGAGAGAGAGAGAGAGAGAGAGAGAGAGAGAGAGAGAGAGAGAGTATATGCTAAATTAAAAGTTTAAAATCAAAGATTTCTAAACTTATCTATAACAATCTATTTTGTTATAGAGAAGTTTAGAAATCGTTGATTTTAAACTTTTAATATAATAGGTTATAGATTTAAAATGTACAAGCTGCTATGAAAACATAAGTTTAAGCTTTATTTTCTCTCAGATTAATTACACAATATTGTTTGTAAGAAAAAAAAAAAACCAACCAAACAAACCGAGATGCTTTCATGTGACAAAAATGTTGAATTGAATTGAATTGAACATATTTTATTGAATAAATCAAAAGGATAAGACACAAGTTCTAAAACTTAGATAGTCTTCTCCTAGTAATGAAATTTTATAAATATTGCCAGTAATAACGTTAGATATGAATACACATAAATATACATGAATAAGCAATCTGCTACATATATAATATCACCTTATAAATTCAGACATTTTTTGAAAAACGACCACATTCACTCAAAAAAATTTGTACCGTCTTGAAAATTTCAGTGTTTTGTGTATTTGTCAAAGAATCATCCCCCCATAACAGTAAATGTGCATCTATAATGTGTACATAACGTAATGTCAGTAGCTTATTCATTAGAGAATTCCGAGCTCTTGTATACTTTTCACAGACAAAAAACAAATGGTATGCATCTTCTGGTAAGCCACACGAACAATTTGGACTGGCTATTAAGTTACAGCGGAATAAGTCAGAATTTAAAATACAGTTGTGTCTCAAACGTGTATGTGTTATGTTTAAAAATCTTTTTCCAAATGAAAGATGTTTCTGAGGCTTTACCTTATCATTGTATAAACATTTTTTGAATATTTTAATAGAGGTTGCCTCCCTTGTATTAAGACTTAGGGCGTTCCATCTTCTGACAGTATCAGGAATAAATGATTTATTAAATAGTTCTAATCTAAATTTTGGAACAGAATAATCAAGAGAGTTTGAAAGTGTGAAATTATTATAACAGCTACGTGTGTAAATGTTCGTATTTCTGGCATGCCATTATACCACCTCTTTGTTATAAAAAAACAAACAAACAATGCCTGCCAAAAAAAAAAAAATTATAAAAAAAAGTTTAAAAAGACCTCGAGGAGTACAGTTGGGCTAATTGTGCTGGAACCCTGCACGTTAGTGGAATGCGTGTGATATCGGGCTAGCTGTGCTGGATTTCCGCACGTTAGTGTCGATTTTATGTACAAAATAATATTGGACTGTCCGTGCTGGAATCTCCGCACGTTATTAAAATGTTATCTTGGAACTCAGGTTTTCATTGGAATCCCATGTACCGTTTTTTCACCAACTTTTACATACAACTTGTTGAACTATTGTTTCGTATTGGAGTTTTTAACTTGAGCGCGTGTAACGAATTGAGCTTTCCCCTGAATTCACCATATGGATTTTAAGAACTTTTACATTACCGGTACAATGTTCAGTTTACAATACAAATCAAATAATAGATACATTCGTGAATGTTGGGTAGTATTTTAGTATAGAAAGCCGAGTGGCATCCTACCGGGCTAACCGCAACTTCACGTTAGAAACTTAAAGCCTTAGTTTAATTTAAAAAATATTTTATTCAAAAGTATACATATTTAAAGTATATAAGTGAATATGGATTGAACAGCAGGCAAAAGTAGCCTATATTAGTTTTCTCCATCTGAGACAAAGGTATAAATATTTATAATACTAATAGTGTATACTTTTTAAAGTTTTACATGGACATTTTACTGACTTAATGTCTTAAATCATATTGGTGAAAAATACAATCTGGTGGGTTGACCAAGTTCATATAAACATACATGTATAAATTACACTGAATATGAATTCAGTAAAGTTAAATGGAAACTGTTATTTGTGGACTTAATTTGAAAGCCAACAGGTATGAAGACGTCGAAATTTTTAAAAGTTTATTTACACCAAATGTTACAACTTTGGGGACATCTGTAAACCATAGTTTACGCGATCATCTATGTTTCAGAAGTGCAAAGTGTAAAATGTAAAACTATAATGAACACTGAAAACAATTATTTTCGACTGCAAAACACATTTTATCTGATTAATATTATAAATAGTTTCACGATTGTGAATTCATTTTTGTGAATTTGGCGTGCCATAAAAATTTATTTATCATTCACTTCCTTTTGCTAATCACCGATAAAAATATAACGTAACTGTTACGCATGTTAATAAGTACAATCCTAATATTATACATGTACACACCACGTGAAACCCATCAGTCCAAAGATTAGGGTTAAACTAATAATGTACATGTAACCATAGGCGTTGTATACGTGAGTTTGGGCATACGTCATTTACTTGTAACATATGTGAATTTTTATACAAGATTTGATTTTTTTAAAAATTCACTTCCATTATTTTATAAAGCAAACCATGTAAAACGTATGTGAATTTTTAAACAAAATTTGATTTTTTAAAATTCACTTCCATTATTTTATAAAGCAAACCATTTAAAACGCAAATCGCAGCTATAGAGAATTATACCTTCTGTCTTTACAATCTTGCAGTAAAAAGATATAGCACATGATATCATCATTCTAGTATATTGTTTATACATGTACATCTTGGTATATTTGTTACATGTACATGTTCAAGCTTCATTATAAAAGATATTCAATTCAAGAAAATCATTCTGATGTTTATGTATTTATTTATTTCTTATAAGTTATTTTTTTGACATATTTCTTGTTTAGTTATGTTAGTAATTATAATATTTGAATTATGTTTAGTCTTTAATGAATTATTAGGATTATATAAATCTAAATTTGTACGTTCATACAGTGCACCCCTTGTTCTTACACGTAAAAAGAGGGCCGTGGACATGTTTTATTGGGAAAGATCTTATCCTTCATCTAAATTTAAAAAAAATAATTGCATACACTTAATTGCATACATTAAGAACAAATACGCTTTAATACGTATATAACTATCTTCAAATTTTTACAGCATCTAGTTTATTGTGTTGTCAATCCGTTGAATTTATCAGAGTTATTTCCCCATATGATTATTTCAGCATGTAGAAATGACAACAATATAATCGACAATAAATTGTATAATAATTATTTTCAGTTTTCGAAGAAGATTTGAAAACAAAGTCTATAAAATCGTTTTCTTTTAATCTAATAAGTGAAATTGTTAATTAAAATTCATAATACCAAAAGAGGACTAATTCGTATCAACATATAAATCAAGGCAGTCATCAAAATAATACAGGTTTTTTTTTTTTTTTTTAAATTATCCATAACTGATGTTGAGAGCGATATGACTCATCTGATAACGATCAACTTTTTAAAAGGCATGTTGAGTGACGTAAAGATGAATTTTAATCTACTATTTGCATAAAAGATATAAAAGAACACATTCCCTCTCTCTAACAAGAAGAGAACGCATATTGTTGTTTTTAAAAAAGGTGGAAGGGTAAAAGAAAGTGAAAAATGGTATATTTATGGTAAACCAGTTGAAATTGTAGATCAGTTTGCTTATTTTGGCATTATTTTTTACTACAATAATAAATTTTCTAAAGCCGAGAAACAACTTGCTGAGCAAGGTAGAAAGGCATTATTGTATTGAAAAAAAAATATTAGAAACATGTTTTTTAATCATAATACTTTGCTATCATTGTTTGATTGCTTTGTTGGCAGTGTCATTAACTATGCCTCTGAGGTATGGGTTCACTCAAAGCACATAATATTGAGAAACTTCATCTTGATTTTTGCAAACATCTTAGGAGTTAAAGGTCAACTTGTAATGTAGCAGTTTATTCTGAATTAGGACGCTGTCCTCTGCTGTACAAAAGAATGTTCAATATAGTTAAGTTCTGGAAAAAGATAATGTACCATAATAATTGTATTATTCAACATTGCTATTATACACTATATGACTGTGTCGAAAAACATAATGCAAAAAACTGGTTGTATCATGTCAAAGATTTTTTATGCAATCTGGGTATGTTTGAATTGTGGGAAAAACAAAAAATAACAGCTGCAGATCTCATTGTTGTTAAACAACGTATTTTTGACCAAGCTACACAGTTTATTTTTTCTAAACTAGATATTTCTAGTAAATGCTCTTTTTTCAAATACCTAATTGCAACCCATGATTTGCAATTTTATTTAAGGAAACCTATTCCATACAAATATCAAAAGTGTATTTCAAGATTCAGGTTGTCTTCGCATCAATTGTCAATAGAAACAGGTCGATTTTATAATATTGAAAGACACAATAGAAAATGTTTTTTATGTTCAAATTCTATTGAAGATGAATTTCATTTTATTTTAATATGTCCCATATACGAAGGCTATCGCAAAAAATACATTAAGCCTTATTGCTGGAAAAAAACCTTCAATGTGTAAACTTTTGCAACTTATTCATGTTGAAAATGTAAAAGAACTATGTAATCTGGGTAAATTTATTCACTTTAGTTTGAAAATCAGACAAGATTTACTTAATGCAAATTAGATGTTGATATCATATGTACACTTCTGCCACATTCTCCTGTCAACTTACCTGTACGTGTATACATATTGTTTATATTTATTGTACTGATAAGCTGTACAGCTTAAAGTTAATAAAGAACTGAACTGAACTGCATTTTTAGATACATTATGAATAGTATGTGGCGAAACAAAAGACTATATAAAACAGTATTTATACAGAAAAAATGTTTAAATAGATAATATAATTAACAATGTTAGAAATACTATTATTAAGTCCATTTTAAGAACGGATCGGTACATGCACGCTTTTACGTTAAAACATGGTTGAGGCAAAATTATACCCGATTTCCCCTTTGAATTTGGGGCGTTTTTTTTTAGATGAAAAACAATGTGTAAGATGTCTGACTATCCCAGTTTTGTAATAATGCGAGATCATTTGAATTGTTGATGTGTGTTGTTTCCGGAGGAGGGGGGGGATCCTCAGGCTTGATTTTTTTAAGCATATGTGTAACTTCGACGTTAACAAAGTCTCATGCCTTGCTGAATGCACCGGTGATTTCTGGTACTAAATTGTTCATGAAGTGTTGTTTGAAAAGATGTCAAGAAGACTTTTTCCAGAAGTTCGTTTTGAATTTATAATCTCTATCTGAAGTTACGCAATTTTGGTAAGAATACTAGTATACATGTATAGTAAAATTTAATCTGTAGTGACACCATTAATGAGGTGTGCCTGGTCTAAACGCGTTGACTTTTCAAATATTTTTGTTGTTTTTTTTCGGGTATCGGACTATTTAGAGATTTTGACAAATCTATCATAAAATGATATACTTTTATAATTTTTTTAACCGATGTTGTAGCATAGACTTTTCCCCAACTGCAAGGGCGCAAGTGAAAAGAAGGTTCGGTTTAGACCCCCCCCCCCCCCCCCAGGGGGTAAGCGCCTTGGCATATTAGTTTTCCCTTTTAAACAAAATCAGTAAAGATTCAGGCCGAAAAAGTGCCCTTAGGCTAGTAAATAATTTCTCCCTCCTATTATACTTTATATAGCAATTTCATAGAATATCAATGCACCATAATATGTATACATTTGCAGTGATTATTTCTTTCTTGTGGGGAATTCTATACAAGGCTTTTATTTCCGAAGGAGGTGGGGGTGTAACCCGGAACTCGGCTTCGTTTTTCCGGTAAGGATCTATGCTGGGAAGGGGGTCTATCATCTATGCTACGACACTGGTAAAGACATGTCTAAATTATACGTCGTCCTTAATGAAAATATGAATAAAAAATTAAAAAATTAATCGGGGGTGGCTTGTTCTAATCAGGATGGAAATTTATTTTCCGGCCGACAAGCTTCCCTTGGTTTCATTGTAAAAGGTGCTATCATGATATTAGAGAAAAGAGCAAACTACTGTAGATTCCTAATTAAACGCGAGGGATAAATTTTCGCGTAAAATCGCGAGAAGCATCCTTCGCGGATTTTAAAATCTCGTTTTTATATTAAATAATAACAAAAAATCGGTGATCGCGATTTCATATTCTCGCGATTTGATACAAAACAGTAGAATCGCGAAAATAAGTACTCGCGTAATATAAGGAATTTACAGTATAGCAAATGTTTATTTGTTGCTTACATATTCTCATTCTTTCATGATATAAGGTACATTGTAACTATAACACCAACCCGGATAGATAAAGGCAAACCTGCACTGCACAAGAATTTGAATATAGCATTGTCTGCGTTTTTATTTATTTATCAAACTTTAAAGTTGATATATCATACATTAATAAAATAATTTGTTATGTAATGTACTCGCTATCCTCTGTGGAGAAAACTTGCATGGTGAAAATGCAATTCAATATTTCTCGTTTAGGCTGTAGATTTAAGGAAATTGACAATATGTTGATAAATCGACAATTTTATAAGCTTTCACAAACAGTAAAGGTTTTTCACAAAACCTATCAAATATAGACCTAATTCATACATTTCTAACCCCTTTCAGTTTAGGGACTATCGATACGTGTGTACACAATGACCGCACCCGAATGAATCAAGGCTTACCACACACGTATTGAATATTTCTCGTTTAATTTTTCGTTTGTTTATGCAAAGCAATGATAGTTACAATGATAAGAAATTATAGTTTTAATGTTAGGGCTATAAAAGACGAACTTTGTAGTGGCGGAATAATTCTGATCTCTCCATATTTTCTCTGTGCTTCTATGTATATAACGTGAACAGGCGATGCACAGAGGTGTATTTTTAATGTATTTTTAATGTATTTTCAAAAGCATGGACTATAATAATGATTTATTTACTTTTTTTTTTACTGTATTGAAGTAATATTAACTAATTCGTTAAAAATATTATTTTTGTCAGACTGTTTTGTGCCAGTTTACCACTGGTTCAAAATACCCGGAAGTGACCCGCAATACTCTAGCTAAAGTGGTGGTGTCATGAGAACCCCTGTCAAAGTCGCTTTTTCGAAGAAAAAAATATTTGGTGATAAAGATACAAAGATATGTTTCCTGATATAATCTTCTTTCTATTGATATTAAACAATCAATTTTAAACATGCGTTTTACATATTTCGCAATCAAGTTGTAAAGTGATTCGGAATACCCTAAATGACTGTACTTGAAATAACTGTGTTTGATAATGGTAACACGTGTTGTGTACTTATTATATGCTCGTTTGATATAACATATAAAGAAGACTGATAAAGTTCTTGTTAAGAATAGGTAATCAACGATATTAAAAATATTAAGGATGTTTTTCACAGATAATACGACAGCGCGGAAAGAGGGCAATGATCAGTAGTTCAAGAGTAAAAACCATAAAGGGAAATGACTGTATAGTTATTAAAACATTTCTGTTTGATACATGTACCCATGAAATAAACAGAAATTGAAATGGCATTCTTTTGATGATGCCATGCCTAGCAGCTTAATATGTGAAGACCAACATTTATAGACAGGTGTAGGACGTTTCGTCTGTTTAGTCTCTCTCTCTCTCTCTCTCTCTCTCTCTCCTCCTTTCGACTCTCTTTCTCTCTATAAATCATGATGAAAATTTTTACCAGCATGAAATAATAATATAAAAAATTATTGCATTTCATTACATAAAGAATATACACTTATTTTATTAAAAAAAAAAACACAGTCCTTAAATTTTGATTTCCGTTAAATGGCTATATCAATGCATACATGTTATTTTTCATTTCAGTTTTTTTAATCAAAGGTTTGTAACACAAAAAAAACCTCACAAAATTCAATATAGCCTGGGTTTTATAAATTAATCCTTGTGATATTTCTTTCGCAAAAATATCTAAGGATACTTAGTTCACCAAAGAGCGAAATACTAGTACAAAACATATAAAATATTTATTTATCAGTGAGAAATATCAATACTGAAAAAAGAAATGTTTCACGGGAATTTTATGAAAATGGGTTTTATTAATACTCCACATGCGTGCACCAGACCGATACTCCATCTGTTGTTAGATACTTAGTACTATGATAATGCACATTTGAGAGAAGTTTTACATTGGTGCACGAGTGCGGAGGTACTTAAAATCAGCAACAAATAATAGAAAAATTGAAAAATTGATAGTTTTTGCCAAATGACGTCACAAATACGTCGTGAATATGACGTCATAAATACTTCATTTTCCAAAGTTTATCTATTTATGAAATGTTCGAGTAATTAATATTAGAAAATGGGCGGGGTCATGTTTTAATACTTTAGTTTAAAATTCTAAAAATGTGGGGCCGATTTAGGCCCTTAGCGCCTCTAGCTCTTTGTAAAAAAAAAAAAAGAAAAAAATAATTCTTGTCAAGATTTTTTGGATGACTCTGTCCTCACCCTTACGAGTCTGTATGTCAGAAAATGTCAGCTCTATGTAATTTTGGACCGCGTTCACATTAAAAATTGTAGTCTGGTACAATATACTAGAATGCTGTTCTTCCAGCATATTTGCCTTTCCAAACTATCATTTCTACATAGTATTTTACAAAAATCAATTTCTTACAATAAATCAATTAAAATTTTAATTACAACAATTTGCTTAATACATGTACCTACCCCTTTAATTGATGATGGGATTGTTGTTGTGTCTGAACAATCAGTCATCAGATCAGTCACGAGGATAGATGTATTTATCTGATTGGAAATAAAACCGAAAGAAGATAATGAGGATGAACAAGTTGTCGATGGTCGAGAGTAAAGTTTAATCGCACACTTTCATGTACGATATATATATGTATGGTTTATCTCGAACGTTTACTCGCCAAAACAAACACCTAATTTATTTAGACAATTACGGGGTCCTTTGAAGGGGCACAGGTAGAATTTCATGGATACATTCATTCCTATAATACATTTGCAGAAATTATTACTTAAATTAATGAAAGCTAATCAGAGCTTAAAAAAGGGATACTCTACACAGCTAATTGTGCCACGTACGTTTCACATATGTTGGAACTTAACACATGTACAACATACGTTAAACATACGTAATACACATGTGAACTCAAACCGTACGTTACACATACGTTGAGAAACGCATGGTTAACATACATGTACGTGTGATAACATACGTTCAACATCACATACGTTTAACATACGTAAGATTTTACATATGTTAAACGTATTTACATATATGGATCTCAACCACATGTTACACATACGTTAATAAACACATGGTTAACATGAGTTCTAACAACCGTATGTTACACGTACGTTAATAATATATGTTTTACATATGTGTGAAGGCATGCATTTGAACAACATTAAAATTATCTGCATGTACATGACTGATGATATCACTCATACATGTCTCTGAAATGAACCACAGGCACCTGAATTTTTATCAATCAGTCGCTCAATAAGCCAAATTTAAAAAAATCTACCTCCTCTATATCTATATATATATATATATTATATATAGAGGAGGTAGAATTTTTTTTATATTTGACTTATTAAGCGACTGTTTGATAAAAATTCAGGTGCCTGTGAATGAACTGATGCACTCGGGTGAACATGTGTTAAGAAAAGCCTTGCTAATGTGCATGTTTATTGGTTTAAACTTTATATTTAGTTATGAATAAATAAAGTTGTTTTATTAACAGAAGCCACGTGTCTTAAAATTAATTTGATAACGAATCCGGATTTAAGACGAAATCGGCTTTAGTTTTGTTGATGAGGCTATTGGTACTTTGCGGAACGGAACGGAACCAGTTAAGAGGCCCCCAACAGGGAAACAGATTTAAAAAAAAAAAAACGCCATTATTTCAATTTAACCTATCGTAAATGGAAGATTATTTTTCAAATTTTGATGTTTGAATGGACTGTGCATTACATGAAATATGCTACTCTTTGCTCTAAAAGTCATTACACGCTTCTTTCCCGAGAAAACCTAAAGTCACTAGTTGTTTTAAGATGTTAGATTGACAATGTAGATATAAAGTTGAGATTTAAACCAAACGCAATAAATCTGTATGTCTAACATCGATGCAATTTACTTATGAACTCTTTGCCGTAAAGATTATCCAGTAACTAAATGGCTGTAAGCCATAAAAATGTTTTCTAATGGGTGTCACTTTTTGCCAATTCAACATGATCAAGGAGACGGCAATACTGCTCATGTAACAAAACTTCCATCTTTGAATACCCTTCATAGTCGTTTTTTTCTAACATAATTCGTAGCAACACACGGAGAAGGCTAACCATCAAGTTCTCCATTATCACTTTTGCCAATACTATCAAAAACTATGAAATCACTCGAGGTACTGCTGTTGCTATCTTCTCCACCATCTCTATGTTCTCCGCCATCCCTTTTGCCATCATTGCCAAAAACTTTGGAATCACTCAAAGTTTTGCTATTCGTGCGTTCCTCATCATCACCGTCTTCATTTCCACTATCAGAACTTGATGAAATCACAAGAATATCTTCATTTGACATATTCAAATTCTGAAATAAAAAAATTCACATATGAATGCTTAAATGCAGGTGACCCTTGGCTATTTATTAATAAATACAGCAGTTTAAATTATAATTTATTAACCTTCCTTTGATCACAGTTAAATAAATCCAAATTTAAAATCATGGAATTTAGTTTATAATGTCTCCAAAAAAGAAATGCTTTAAAACCTATTGAAAATACTTTACATATCACTATTGACACTCTCTCTATATATAAGTGGTTACTAGAACTAGAGGCAATATGGGAACTAATTCAATATCCTATAATCTTCTGCTGTTTTCTGTAGAGATTTAATGGAAATCACACTAAGCTTGATAAATATAAAAATCTGTGAATGTATTTGAATATTGAAATGCAAGAGTATTTTTCCTGACGCGTGCAATTTTTACACTGTTTATGACATGCTATCTAACTTTATTTTGTTAGGAGGGTTTCTTTTTAATCTGTAAAACATTGTAAACTCCGAGATACTTGACATTGTAACTCCTGAGGATGGATAAAAAAACCGATCTCCTTTATTTGTCAGAGAATTGTTACTGTTTCCATACACGCAATCATCTACGGCCATTTTGTTTTTCTTGTTTATAGATCGGGTTTGACATGCAGAAAATAAAATCTGAACGAAAACTAACCAAAATCCGGAATTTTTTTTTCTGTTAGCGATGTCGGCGACTTGTATTTTGAAATCGATTAGTAGCATCGTGGGCCTCAGAACGATAGATAATCGATCATCGGCGACAATCGTTTCATCACTATATATATATAACAGAATGCGACAGTCCAAATTAAATAAAATTTTTACTGTTAGCGCTTTTAGCCATGTCGGCTCTTCAGACAGTTATACAAAATTTTGTATAACTGTCTGAAGAGCCGACATGGCTGAAAGCGCTAACAGTAAAAATTTTATTTAATTTGTATAACTGTCTGAAGAGCCGCCATGGCTGAAAGCGCTAACAGTAAAAATTTTATTTAATTTGGACTGTCGCATTCTGTTTTTTTTCAACTCACAGCAACAACGGAAGACCTACTCGCGGCTTTGCCACGAGCTCTGCTCTAGTTATTATATATATTGCGATGTTTTAAAAATAATAATATTTAGATAAATACTTATAAATATATATGCGTGTAATTAATATTGACTATTGAAAACATTAGATCATGTTTATTGTGGCACATTCACTGATAACTTTAATTAATATTGTATAAAACGATTATCCACGTAAAGATATATAATTATGTTTATTTAGCAATCATTATTAAGTTCTGAATCGGTCTCCTAATAAAGGTGTGAAAATTAATTTGGAAGCGCTCCATGACAAACTAAAGAGGAGAAATTAATTATGAGACGGGTGTTAATTATGAGAACTAGCGGTTGTGTCACTGTTAATTTGTGAAATATTTGGAAAAAGATTTTTTGCTTTATAATAAGTATGCATAGTGGGAAGCATGGCAACACTATGTGATGTATGGCGGGGTATCTTCACCACTATGCAAAAACGGCCTGGGGAAAACACTGCATTTAATATTCATTCGTGTAAGGTTTCAAGTTTATTTAAATTTAACAAAGTTAATTCATATTTGTTACAAAAACGTAAGTGAAAATTAACATACGGAAAAATATTATCTTGTTTAAAGATATTTATTACAAACAACAAACAGTTAACTTTACAACATTTGAATAGAACTATTTTGTGTCGCCCATGTTCAGATTATTGTGAACTCTTTGCCGTAAAGATTATCCAGAACTAAATGGCTGTAAGCCATAAAAATGTTTTCTAATGGGTGTCACTTTTTTGCCAATTCAACATGTTCAAGAAGACGGCAATACTGCTCATGTAACAATACTTCCATCTTTGAATACCCTTCATAGTCGCTTTTTTCTAACATAATTCGTAGCAACACACGGAGGAGGCTAACTATCATAGTTTCAGAATTATGTCAAAACCAGAAGACCTCTCAATGCACTTATTTTGTACTACAACCTAATAATTAGAATAATATCATTAAATATTTTATATCAACAATCTTATACAATTCAAATATTATAATATTGTAATTTATAATGGGAATATATGAAGCCATTCTAGTTCTGGCCTGACCGTCATATCAATTCCTTATAAAATAATTATCTCTTTGTTCGAAAAGGTTATCAAATTACAAGAAGTTACAACCGCTTCCATCATGGCACCAGATAACTCAGTGGGCAGAGCCTACAACTAATGACTAATGATTCAGGGACCTTGTAATAATTCCGTTCTGGTCCTTCATATTTCCTCTTATTTCAGATAATAAATACCATCAAAAATATTAACACACATTTTTTTGGTCTTAAATTTGTTGCTTTTTGGATCCATAAAATAATATTAGCCACACTAGTATTTATACTGTGGTAAAAAAGTATTTAATTGATACAAATGACAAAAAATTACCTCAATGGTACTGTTGAACAGATGTTCTATTGGTGATATCTGGTCCTTAACCCAATCCAAACTGTTTCTCAAGGAGGCGTCATGATTGAGAAGGTTTTTAACAGCCCAAGACACATTTTTAAATTTGGCAGGAATTTTATCTAAATCGTCGAATTTCATATTTCGGAGATCATAAATTATTCGAAGACGTTCCCTTCCAACTTCCATTGGACAATACATTTCGAAAATTATCAAACCTAGACTGTAATAGTCTACCTTAAAGTTATAAGAAGACGTTTTTGTTACTTCTGGTGCACAATATAGCACTGTTCCTATGCCTTTGGAGTAGGCCTCTCTGTCCTGTTCAGAAGATGAGTATTTTCTGGCAAATCCAAAATCTCCTATCTTTGCTCGATTATCCATGCTTATCAAAACATTGGCAGGTTTTAGATCCCGGTGCATGATGCCTTGCTCATGTATGTACTGCAGACCTCTAACAATGTCCAAAACCAGATTGCGTCTTTCCCAATCATTCATTTCAAATAATGTTTTAGATATAAGTACCTTTAAGTCTATATCTGGTTTACACAGCTCCGTTTGAATAATCAAATATTCCCCGAATTTTTCCTCTGAACTATCATCTTTTTGAGATGACACACCACTATCATATTCCTCATTCTTTTCAACTGCACGTACACGAGGATTCAAGTATGTGAAAAGAATTCCCCATGAAGAATGATACCGGAGGACATTATCGTGGTTCAATGAAGATAAAATTTCAATCTCCTGGCTTGCAAAGTTTTTCCTGTCATTCAGCATAATTTTTAGGGCGTACTTCTTTCCGTCTCGCTTATGTTGGGCTTTACAGACTAATCCATATGATCCAGATCCTATTTTCATTATATCAGTAAAATCCTTCTTAGTTTGCGGATTATCTAAAAATTCTTTCAACATTTCATCTTCATTATTCCAATGTTCGCTCTCACCACTATCTTTTCCATCATCACCTTTGCCATCACTACTATCATCGGCAGATTCACTCCAGGATTTGCTGTTGCCAAGTTCTCCATTATCACTTTTGCCAATACTATCAAAAACTATGAAATCACTCGAGGTACTGCTGTTGCTATCTTCTCCACCATCTCTATGTTCTCTGCCATCCCTTTTGCCATCATTGCCAAAAACTTTGGAATCACTCAAAGTTTTGCTATTCGTGCGTTCCTCATCATCACCGTCTTCATTTCCACTATCAGAACTTGATGAAATCACAAGAATATCTTCATTTGACATATTCAAATTCTGAAATAAAAAAAATTCACATATGAATGCTTAAATGCAGGTGACCCTTGCTGCCTCGAACTTTCAAAGAACTTGATCTCTCGAAGTCAAATTACTAACTAATTACCGTATTTTAGGGAATTTATGTCGATCCTGTTTATAGGTCGAAGGAACCCGTTTTTAGCAAAAAATTTAAAAAAGTATAAATAGGTTGACTTCGATGAATTGGTCGAAAAATTACTGCTAGATTAAATGAATAAATGCTTTAAACCAATATCGTTATCATAGTAGCCTTTAATCTTATTTTACAGTTTAAACAAAAGGGAAATAAAATGCATTCCATAAATTTACACATCGTAAGACAATGTCTGAAATTGCAACAACATTTTTTAAAATCAATTTATTCAGTATGGCCGGATTAATGGTTAAGATCGTTTGTTTAAATGTGTACAAACTGCATGGTGTTAACAGGGGGATAGTAACCTAGCCTGGGGGCATGAATACCGTAGCACATGCAACCTTGTGTTTTTGTTGTTGGTTGAGTTTAAAACATTAATTAGTTCACCAGAGATTCATTTCACCCGCTTATGTTACCGCTATAAGTGTTACCATTCATCTATCGTCATTGTAATTATTCCTCAAGATTTTTTTATATATCCTACCGTATGGCTTAAACAATGTGTACATAATCATGATAATTGTTCACACCTCTGTGTGACTTTTTACTGTGTATACAACACACGAGTCAAACTCTGATCTTATCGAAGCCTGCGGGCATGAGTAGCACGTGCCGAGAGTTCAACTGTGTATAAACAAAGTAGGCCCTACCCAGACTGATTTCAGAGACACCCGGTTTAGATTTCATCAAGAGTTTTATTTTGAATCTACAGAAAAATAAACTTGTACATGAAAACAAATCGTTTTTTTTATTTCAACCTTTATGATATTTTTCTCCCGTAATTACCCTTTGTACAGTTCTCATTTTACTTTTACCGCGCGAAATCCATTTCCTGTTTATCGTAACCACACGATCAAAATGCATGACAGCATGTAATAAAGATCGAAAGATGATTCAGTCTGAACGATAGAAGTAAGAAATGTAAGAAGAAATAAATTTATTCACATTTAATTTGTTTTGATAAGTCACTACAAAATATTGATAAAAATTCATACGATTTTTAAACATAATCCAAGCGGTATTATAGTGAACTCTCATGATTTTATTGGAGGTTTGAATGAATTTTTGCAAAATTTCACATCAAATTAAAAAAAAAACATAAAAAGGGCGAAGCGATGAATAGGGCGATGTCCACGTCCCAGAGAAAAAAAGTATCAACCTAAATTCCGGAAAATACCGTACGCTAAAAATAGGGTGAGGACTAATCGACATAAAGATTTAATTATCAAAAATATTTTCATGTATTTCGATAGCACTATATCCATAGATGAAAAAACTGAATACCAATGGCGATAGCTTATACACAACATAAGTTATCGACCTTTTTATACATGTCACTACGTCTATTCCGTCGCCATTCCGGCGATTAGTCCTCACCCTACTTTTAGCGGTGATTCAACATCCCCGTTAAGTTGCATCAAGCCCCGAGAATCAAGTTTACAAATGACTTTAAAATTCTTCGCAATAGATATCTCACCTTGGCAAACCCTCGAATCCTAATTACTTGGTTCAGAAAAAGTCCAATGGTATTTTGTCCTGGGCTTTGCGGCTCTAGAAACTAGACGGGCAATTATCGCCTACCTGTCTGACAACTGATATGCACGATAACCAGTCTACTCTAGAAACTTCACCCGTGACGTATATTTGAATGTGTCACAGGGGCAGATAAACAGGAATCGAATCTTACTATCTGCAACCTTAGGACTAGGCTAACGCGCATGCGCGAAATTTTGTAAACATCCCGTAGTTCGAGTTTGTTCAGATACAATCGAGAGTATATCGGTACGTTATGCTACCTCCATTTTAATGATATATTACTTATAAACTTCATCTTAATTTATCATATTTCTCTAAATAAACATTGTAGAAAACACCGTGATCAATGTAGTGTTCCCTTTTCGATCCCGAACTTGTATTATTTAAAACGTAAGCATAAACCAGGGACGTATATATGGTATTCGTCCATGCATAAACGTAAGCACGACAAGAAACATTATTACGTTTATAAGTCTTAATTTTAATAAGGGGCTCATGTCTACAAATACATTCCCAATAAATTAACAAGTAGAATAAGGAATAAGATATTTATTTCAAATAATGAACCCACTTGATATATAACAAACATAAAATATATTTTAAATTTGATGACATGACAAATATATCATTGACTTATTGACAAATACATTATACTTGCTTTGTTTACATGTATGCATTATAATTATGATCTAGTGAAGTAAATGTTATGGATATATTGCATATCATCCTTTCATAAAGGGAGATGGGCATTGTAATTTAAAATAAAAGTATTATAAGAATAAAACTATTTTTCAGCATAGAAATTCAATATATAACACGTATAACAATTTTTGATGATATGTATAAAGTATAGCGGTTAACTAAGTCTACCTATAAATAAATATATTTACATTCTACTGTGTTTTTCCATTAAGGTAAGGTTTGCGGCTTGCATTTTTTAGGAATTGTATCAAAGTTACATACCGTTTTGTTCACTACACTAAAGTCTTTTTACTCATGAAATTCAAATGATATTGCCCGTCCCGTTTTATAACTACAAAAGGTCAAAGTGCATGATTTTCAATTTTCATGTTGATGAAATGTAAATAATTTAGTGAAAAAATGTACAATTTATATGTGACTATTTTGGGGGTTATTTATGCTCAAAATGTTCGAAAAAATTGTCACTATTTATATCATGATTCATTTTAATTAATTTCTAATGAACTATCTAAAAATAGAATAAAATACAACAAAAATCTTAATTTTGGACTACCATTATGTAAACGAAAACATCTTATTTGAAACCTTTTCAGGCCCACCGATTTCAGGAAAAATGTATCTTAGAATATGTGTAATCTGATGTTCCTAAAACACTATTCAACACCATATGATGCGGACTTCATTTTTGTGGAAATTGATAAAATACTTGTGTCCTGTTATTCTTTCATTGAAACTACAAAACCCCGCGAAATTAAAAAAAACCTGAAATCACTTATGACGTCATATAAATTTTGACGTCATGGCTGAAATAAAGGGTAGTTGGTGTTACGTCACAATGAAAATGTGTGAGTTATCTCCCTGTAACCGCAAACCTTACCTTAAATTCTATGATCTTCAAATGCCTCTAAATGCAACAAGTAGTCAAAGGTTAAAATGACGAGTTTTATTATGACGTCACAAACGTTGAACGCTGTAAACTGCAACGTCACAAGCGAAAATCAAAGTTCATGCTTGTGGCTGTTACTGTGGCTCTTCCATTAATATTAACTTACCCTTAGGATAAGATAGGAATTTTAAGGTATGAATCACATTTGCAGACAAGGCAAGAAGTTAAAAAATGTAAATATAAGCATTAAATCATGATTTTTTTTAAGTATACACTCTCATAACTGCAGCGGTGTGTGCATACAAATTTTCATAATGCGCTAACGCGCGTTACTCAATTTGTATGCACACACCGCTGCAGTTATGAGAGTGTATACTTCAAAATATCATGATTCAATGCTATAATAAAGTAAACAATTTTTTCCTTGATGATTCATGCAGTCTATAAAGGTAGGGATCACTGCAGAAAAAAAAAATTTGGGTTATGTATTTTTTCTGCATATGTCGCCACCTTCATATCCTGCATGAATTACAAAAGAAAGCATTTTATTAAAATAAACATGATTCTTCTATATAGAATAAGTTATGGTTTAATCAAATTGTTATTTATTTACATGAAGTTATTTCCTCTATCTGCAGACGAATCTGAAATAACACATTGATGATATATCAGAATATCTGACACATTGGATCATCCCTAGCTTGAAAAGATTGACAATTTCAGATATTACATCATCAGCCTCCAAAGCTGCATTTAGAGAGCACTCATTGGACTTAGATTAGCACTTTGCCAGTCTGATCAAATATATTATCTCTTATTCTTTTAAACTTGCCTTGCCAGGATAATCCAGATCCTCACAAAGTTTGATGTGGTTATGATGTATCACAGCTTATGATTTGTCTATTTCTCTTATCTCTGATCTTACAATTCTGAGAACATTACCAATATGATATGTATATTGATATAAATATCATAACAAGAAACTTATTCATCTAAATTAGAAAATAGGTCAAAGTATGGTATTATGCCCTAACAAACTATGGGTAACTCTTCACAATGCAATATTTTTTATTCAGATGATTGAGGTGATCCATATTTTCATCTGAGTCTGATGGTAACCTGAGGAAAGAAATTATTAAAACATAAATGAATGCATGTACATTTGTACAACACTCTGACTTTACTATATTTTTCCAAAGTATGATAAACATTTTTTTGCGTGTGTTGACATATTTATGGTAAATAATATTTTTTTTAAGGCCATTACCTATGGAAACTATTAATTTTAAAACTGAACACCGCTCGTAAATAGGCACTGTAAGCCATATTTCTCTTTCAGCTCTGCTGTCCCTACAACCCCTATATAAGGCGAAGACCTCTAAACAGTTCAAAGAACCTTGCTGTAGAGGTCTCACCTGTATAGACGTACATGTACATCTTGCCTCGCCATGTTACTCGGTCGCGATGATTTTATCAAATTTTACGCAACTTCTTTCAAGCCTGGAGAAAACTAACATCAAATAAATTGGTAAATGCATTATTTACAGAATATGCAGAATATGCACATATAAGAAATAAATGCATAAAATCCCAAGACAATGAAATGAATACTACTCGTTGGCCATGAGTTTTAGGTGTGCAATCGGGTGTAACAAAATCGAAGGGTTTATATACCAAAGTATTGCAATATTTGTGCTTTTTTTCCCAGCACCTAATATATATACAATACTTATACAGATCATGATACCATCCTTTGTATTTGTATTAGCTACTTTTATGACTACATATGATATGTATATTATTAATATGGTATGACATACTGATGTACATTTGCCCGGCTGTTCATGTTCATGTATGTGAATGAACTATTTTGTATGTAGAATCTCTCTTTTAGAAATTTCTCTCTAATAACTATAATCTTGTATGCCCTCTGGGCCCAAAATTGGAAATAAAACTAGTATTATTATTATTATTATAATACCAGGTACCTGTGTGACGGTGCCTATTTACGAGCGGTGTTCATGCAGCTTTAATTATGAATACTTGTGTAGTAGTTAGAGCTATATGGACCGTGGATATTGGCCTGGATAGCTCAGTGGTATTTTAATTTTATAGTAAATAATATTTTTTTTAAGGCCATTACCTATGGAAACTATTAATTTTAAAACTGAACACCGCTCGTAAATAGGCACTGTAAGCCATATTTCTCTTTCAGCTCTGCTGTCCCTACAACCCCTATATAAGGCGAAGACCTCTAAACAGTTCAAAGAACCTTGCTGTAGAGGTCTCACCTGTATAGACGTACATGTACATCTTGCCTCGCCATGTTACTCGGTCGCGATGATTTTATCAAATTTAACGCAACTTCTTTCAAGCCTGGAGAAAACTAACATCAAATAAATTGATAAATGCATTATTTACAAACAGAATATGCAGAATATGCACATATAAGAAATAAATGCATAAAATCCCAAGACAATGAAATAAATACTACTCGTTGGCCATGAGTTTTAGGTGTGCAATCGGGTGTAACAAAATCAAAGGGTTTATATACCAAAGTATTGCAATATTTGTGCTTTTTTTCCCAGCGCCTAATATATATTTACAATACTTATACAGATCATGATACCATCCTTTGTATTTGTATTAGCTACTTTTATGACTACATATTATATGTATATTATTAATATGGTATGACATAATGATGTACATTTGCCCGGCTGTTACATGTTCATGTATGTGAATGAACTATTTTGTATGTAGAATCTCTCTTTTAAAAATTTCTCTCTAATAACTATAATCTTGTATGCCCTCTGGGCCCAAAATTGGAAATAAAACTATTATTATTATTATTATTATTATTATTATACCAGGTACCTGTGTGACGGTGCCTATTTACGAGCGGTGTTCAGCTTTAATTACAAATACATGTACTTGTGTAGTAGTTAGAGCTATATGGACCGTGGATATTGGCCTGGATAGCTCAGTGGTAGAGCTCCTGACTAGAGATGCAGGGGTCCCGGGATCGATTCCCGGTCCAGTCATATGTTTTCAATGCGCTATATGCTCATTCCTCCTTTTCTATTACACTAGCATATAGCCTAAAAAATACAAATATAAACATGCATTTATATTTAATTCATTTATCTACATGTAATGGGAAATACAGATTTAATAAACCTAATATGCATTATCAATGGATGATTTTTCTGCAAATACTTTTTGAACAATATTTTTTAACATGCGCCCTCACATCAATGTGGAGTTTTTGTAGTGTTAAATGTGTATTGTACATTATACAATTATAGCTATTTTTTGGTCAATACAATGATTTAGCTTCCTGAGAAGTACAATATTCACCGAGCAGAATGCTCACATGAATATTTGAAATAATTCACCACTGATTTAATCTTTTTTTAAAGATGATCTTATATTTTTTCTCTACAAAACACATGTACATCTCTTTAAAAGATTTTATCTATAGGTTTAAATAATATGAACGAAAGTTGTCTTTTATTTTCAAAAAAAAATTTTATATAAAAAAAAAGTTTCATTGACATACTGGACATGATTTATTAGATACATGTATTATCCTGTATTTATTGACACCAAATTTTAAACTCTACATTGGTTTACTTGGAAGGAATACATATTTTACACTCTCATAATTTGTATAAAATAATTAAACGCATATATCCTTCTTTGAACAACGAAATAATGATTTCGAAATGATACTCTAACGATCCATAAAACAAACTTTTGTTGAAGAATTCAACCTTAGATGTCCATTATTCTTGTTTTTATCAACTCTGCCAATCATCTTTAAATCTTTAATATAAAAAGAGAATATATTATTAAAGCTGTTAATATATATGTGTGTTACAATTTGTCTCCCTGGGCCTCATCAGTCAGGTAAGAGATCAAACTGTAATACACTAAAAATTATCAAAAATTCACTGATACCTTCCTGGTTCCTTTTTTTAATATCAAATAACAACCCTCCCCCTAATTCCAAATGCAATATCAAATTCTTATGATAAAACTAATTGGTAGACATTAATAAATTCATTACTTTTTAAAATGATTTATATGCAACCAGGAAAGTTTCGGCCCATAATCTTATCTATCAGGCAGAAAACAAACTCAGAAAATGCACACCAATAACTGTATCTCCATTTGGGTACGGACTTTTTAAAACTTAGTGTATATCAATTTGTGTTATAAAGAAAATGCATTTATCAACTTCCGCAAAAAAGCAACAATACTGAATCTTTACACATAACTTTGAACTTTATAATGGGCCTGATTAGAGTTGTAGTTAGTAGGAAAATAACATCGATCAAACCCAAACAATGTTAGTAAACTAACAAAACTGCATGCTTAATATGGACAGGTGAAACTTATTATTGTTTTGATTTATTAACTTGGAGCTCTTAAAAATTTGGAAAGACAAGCTGCAACTCAGCACTGGTCTGTTCACCATTGCCAGTCTGCTACTGGACTGACATGATGCTGGTTACAGATGTCAACCATCTATCACAAACTTTTAAACCATGAAATATTAATAATTTAATATCATATATTATTCAAGTTAACACCTGCAATTAAGGTAAATGTAAATGAAAATGAAGTAATTATTTTCAACATATCAACAAAAATAATTAAAAATGAATCAACAAAAATGGTAAGCAAAAAATGATAGAAAAATCTGAAGAGAGTTCTTGTCAGTCATTTTGTTTTGTCATCCTCCAGACCTTGTCGCCCACAAAGGAGATAACAACAAAATCTGGAAAGAAAAAAGGTTATTTTCATGTTGCCTACGTCAGTCTTATGTCACATCTAAACACCAACAAATATTTCATTCTACATTTGTTCTGTTTTGACCATCTGTAATAACTATTTCTTGTCTTTTGCCATCACTTTGTTCAATTGTTATCTTCTTATTGTAAAGTGCAGGAGGAATTCTAAACCAAGATGGTAGACCTTGAGCTGTAGTTGGATTTATTATTGGACCTTGACTTTGTGGTTGTAGAACAGTGGGTTCAGTAGTTTGAACTAGTCTTAAAGGTGGATAAGGTGCTACAGAAGGACCTGACCTTTGACCTTGTGAATCACTGGGTTCTTGTTCCATCTCTTGATTAATTTTTCCTATTAATTGGTCTTTTTCTTGTTGAGATGGTTTGCTTACCGTAATGGTTTTTTAATTTTTCTCCCAGGATTTTTATTTGTTGACCTAAAACGAGGCTGTAGCACATTTTTAGCTACTGATGACATTTTTTCTTAAACTCTTTGAGAGAGTTTGGAAGTTTTTCACATCCATTATTGGCAGAAATGATGTGATCTAATGCTGTTATTATGTTATCTAGCCTATGTTGCTGAACTAAGGGGCTGTTATTGACCTGAGACATGATTTCATTCAGCCTTTCTTGTATACCTCTAATCTTTATAGACTGTGAGTTGCTGGTGGTATTAGAGTTTTCTTGTGATGGAATTCTGACCTTTTTGCTTATCTGAATACAACCTTCTGAGTTATCATCTGATTCAAATCTGTTTCTATCCCAAAAGAGTAATGATTGGACCTTATGAATATGTTTACATATGTTTCCTTCACCATAGTCAAAACAGTTACAAACAAGAATATGCCGACACAAATCTACACATGGTACCTTTTTACACTTAGAGTAACAATGTTCCTCAGAACATTTTTTAGAATTGACAATAACTGTATATAATCTGCCTTTTGACATAACTGAAAATGTGTTTTCATTAACTTGAGAAACTGAGGAATCTGAAATTTCAAAACTACTCTTGTGTCTATCAGCTGTCTGAATATTTTCTTCTGAAGGGATGCTAAATTTGTTAGCGACCAAATGCTTAAAATACAAGTTGTTCTCTATCTGTAATAATGTTTCAAGAAGTATATCTATTCTACGATTTCGTTTCTTTTCAAAGTACACAGTTTTCAACTGATTATGAAAGCTTTCTAAGAACATGTTTGTATTTACCTAAGAATATTCACCAGTTCTAAAACACATTGCCCACTTTTCCTTTCTACTCAAGTAAAAATCATTAATGTACTTAAGAAAAGCTTGGTTTGTGCTCGATAATTTTTGCACTAAAAGATCTAAATATTTATCTAACAAAACGTTGGTTTTAGCATCCATTGCAGCACATAACAAACAATAAATTTCTGCTTGCTGCTCCCTATCTTTAATATATTGTTGAATTTTATGACGCCAGATTTGTGAATTTTTAAGGCTAACATAGTTGTAATTTCTGACTTGATATGATCCGGAATTGGTAGATATTTACTTTCCTCAAAACTTGTCGAATGGGTATGAGATTTAATATATTTTACTTTAACTGTTCCCTCCCTGGTTATTAAAACAGAAAATCTGGATAAACATACTCCATCTAGTTTGCAAGACCCCTTTTTATTCTCCCTTCTCTGTCTATCTTTAGCGTCATTAATACGCCTTTTGCCATCCCTATGACAAACAAGAGTGTACCTTTGAGAACCATCCTTATTGAGGGTTTTTGGTCGGTGCAAAACATATCTTGTATTTTTATTCAAAGATTCATCAGCCAAAAATTTTTCAAAAGCATTTACATTTTCAAAATTTAGATTTTCAATTTCGATTTCTGCCTCATGAGAAGTTATTAAATGGCCAACTAGATCATCAACATGAAAAAATGATAAGTCACAAGATGGAACAATGCATGACATTCTCCATTGATTTTCTTTTTCGTGCACATTCTTCACATGACGGTTCAAGTTTGCCTTATCATGAAAAGTTTTTTTGCAAATTGTACACATATTTTTTAAAGAATTTTTTTTTTGTCATGTGGGATTTTGTCATAGGAGTGAACTGTCTTTAGATAGTCAGTCTGTCTTGGCAATTCCGGTGTTTGATTTGTCTCTTGTGTGTTTGTTTTCAAAGAATCTAAATCAAACTTTTTGCATGTTGAGGTGTCTAAATTCCACTGATAAAATCTTTGTGCAGTTGAGGGCACAAATATTTCTTGATGGTTAGGAATAGCCTCAGTCACGGTTTCATAATGTCCTCCCCCTGCTCTTGTCCAAACTAAATGAATCCTAGAGACTGAGTTGCTGAATTCATGTTCTAACGTAACTATGTCTTGGTTGTCAACATCACCACCAACAGTAACTAAAACATTAATTCCTAATCGTCTAGATAAAGCCAATATTGATTCTTGTCCAGCAAAAGTACCTAGTTGTCTAAGGTTATTTAATTCCTGTTGAATTTCTGAATCCGACATTGAATTACCATTTGCATGAAAAAAGAAATTTCTAAATAAGCCTAAATTTTGTTCTATCTCATTTATTGCAGTATTTCTTAGCTCTTGGTGGTGATCTTGATTTCCAAAGAGTGCAAGACTAACAGACCGAAAGAGACAATTTCCGTCACCTATGATAGGTTGTCTATATAGTCCGTAGGAAGCAATATATTCGTCCTGTCGGGCTCTCTCTCGCTCAGAATTATCTACCACTTGCAAAATAACCTCATTATTATTAATTCTACTAATTAGGGAGTCAGGATCTGAAATCTATAATAAAATATACGTATCATTATACACTTGAAAAATCATGCCTCAAAAAATTAAAATTAGTTAATTTAAAGAGATTTCAATTGGTTAAATTGAAAAAATTATACACAAAACCATTACCAGAGTATTACAACATGAAATAATTTATGGTGGTGATGGGAATTGAACCCATGTCTATGACTTTCCATACACTACCATTTAAGAATTTATAGATTAGTAGAACAATATAAGGGACCATCACCATAAAGAAGCAAATGTAATATATAAAACATAAGTAATCACAGATAACAAAGCTCACTGAGACCAGGTATCACCTTTATGAGGCATCACCTTTATGAGATCACCTTTATCATGTTATATGAAAATCATAGTGAATGATCTAGGATATTCATGGATACTGTTTTGACACAATATCGTAAATCATATGTTAAAAAATTGTATGATAATCAAATGTTCATTTCATACGATATTGTAAGATACAATATTTATCAATACAATAGGATAAAATACAAATATTGCATCTTATGATACTTATAATATATATCATACAATGAAATACTGTTATAAATAATGATGCGATATGATATTGTAACATATGATATGACATTACATCATGTTATACATTATTGTATTTGATCACATAATACAATTATATCATAATATATAATAGATGATACATTATAGTATTATATGATACAATATCATATCACATAATACATCATAATATTGTAACATGATATTATATTGTATAATATTATTACTTATTAGGTTTGTTACTGACTGACTACAGAAATATATGGGGTTGATCAAATTCAAAGGGCAACTACTTTAATTTAAAAATAATTCCAAAGGGCAATTACTCCAAATTAATTAAGAACTTACGGAAGTTCACATGCAATATTTAAACTAATGAAAGTGTAATATTTCAATCCGAGAGAAAACAACATATTATACAACATTGAATCATATGATACAGATAGGATCTCTCATGATTTGCGATGGTATTATGATTTTTATCCAACTCGTTGTGTGTTTCTATCCCTGAGCCTGGGCTAGGGGATAGAAAACACACGAGTTGGATAAAAATCATATACCATCACAAATCATGAGAGATTCGTTTATCATATGATTTACCACAAGTTAAACCTTAATCTTTTGTTTAACTTTAATCTTTCTGTAAACATTATAATTGTGCACAACACATTCACTAAAAGATGTTAACAACTTTATGCATGGAAAAAAAGTTCCTTGAAGATTAACAAACAAGCATTTCATTTTCTGATATATATTTATCAATTTATTAAAAAAAAAAGAAACAGCATTAAATGCTTCACATTTAAAACTCTATGCTTTTCAATCAAATTATTTTATTATACGACATTTATCTGCCTAAAGCTATGTAATGTTTAATTATGACTTCACGTGGTGTAAGAACAAACAGTGGAATATCAAATATTTATCCCATGAGTGATATCCACCGTATATTGAGATAAACATGTGATAAGATATCATATATTTAACAATATCATATCATGTGATACAATATTATATATTGCAATATCATATGAACCAATATCATGTGATACAATAAAATAATATCAAATCATACAATATTGTATCATAATATACAATACTATACATAACAATATCAAAATACAATATCATATAATGTACAAAAAAATTATACAATATCATATCATATAATTTTTTACAATATATGATATAATATTGTATCAAATAAAGCAATAGTTTATCATAGGTGAGATAGGACAAGTTTTTTCTTTAGCATCCTAGATAATAGAGATCCAAAAGCTTTAACCTGCTTTTAAAACCTTAACCTCCTCCAGCATCTGAAACTCATGGCCCTGATTTAGTATCTAAGTCTTTTAAGTGCATAAGTAGGTCCAGATGCATCATCCATTCAAGCTTGGTGGAGATAGGACATATAATAACTTAGATACAAGACCTACAACAAACATTTTCACCAGGTCCAGACGCCGACACCGACGCCAGGGGTATAGCATAAGTTCCTCCTAACTTTATCTCGGTGAGATAAATATAGGAAAATACCTTAATGTAATAGTCAAGATTTATGGATTTTTTCTTTAATTAATACTTAATAGGTAAAGAAATTTGTTGACACCGAGCTTCCTTATTAAATCAGCAGAAAATCACTATGAAAGATAGCATGATGCATAAATGTACTATAAGTCAAATTGGCCAAAAAAAATTTGTAATTTGGGATAAAACTACAGGCCAGTGTGTTTAAAGTTTACAAAGTAAGGACAGACGGATGGACGGATGCCAGAAATAGTGATCAGAATAGCTCAACTGAGCTTTCAGCTCAGATGAGGTCTTTGATTCTATGCAGAAGTTTTCAAGGTTTATACGACCAAAAAAAAAATTGGTCTTCAGACAGGCTGATTCCAATATACCCCCCCCCCCTAAAATTTGTTTGTAGGAGCATAAAAACATTGGTAACAATACATAACCTAAGGGACTAAGTCATGTAGTTTTTAAATTTAAAAGAGCAACAAACGTTAAACAAAAAATGATCAGAAAGCCCACAGAACCTTGTCACAAGTACAATGTACATATATATCAATGTATGATTTGTTTGGACTTTGGTTTTTAAAATATATCAAGATGATATCACAATTGTTAAATGAAATAAATTAATTATTTTTGCATTAATGTCTTAGCCATTTCTGCAAAATAGCCAATTATTCCATCAAGTTTCATTGTTTCAATAATCCTGATATAAAATCATATACATGCAAATACTGTAATACTCACCTGTGTTGATCTGTTCATAGGGAAATCTTCAGCAGGCCTATCTGTCTATCAAGTAAATATGGCAGAACACTAAGAATACTGAATAGTTTATGGTACACAACAACTCTTTTGTATTTTTAAACTAATTGTTTCAATCTTATTTGTAAACTAGTGTTTTGAAAGTACTAATAAATAGGAGAGAAAATATATATAAAAATATATAGATACAAAATTAACATGCAGCAAAGAAATCAAGACAATAGACAGTTCAAACTTAGGAGAAAGAGTTACACAGATTATGGTTTATCTGACTTTAAATTTTAGCTGATGGGATAGGGGTGCATGTAACAAACCTCTGGTAGAATTTCCTGCAATGACCCCATTCCAGTATTCTGTAATAAAAGTACATATCCAAGTAGTAGAATTATAGATACAAATTAAGAGAGACACACATACTTTAAGCCGTAGGAAATAAATACCAAAGTTAATAAATTCTCTAGGATAAAAACTTGATCATGTACAAGTCAATATTATCCAAGTAAACTTTAAACATATTCTTCCTAACTTATAATTACTGGTATGTCTGACAATAAACTGTCATCCTGTCAGGTTTTAAATAATAAATGTTAATGATAATATCATTTTATCCAGATAGTTTATTGTATGAATATGAATCTTTTAACCTAGTATTAGAACACTAGATTTAAGTATAAAACTGGCAGGTATTTTAACAAAAGCAACACAGAAAAGAGTTGACTTGAACAATTTATACTTGCCATGACAAGGAATAAGAATATACAGATTTAGTATTAAATGACTTTAATACATACTGGCAAAAAGAAGCCTCCACTGCCTTCTATCATTCCTTCCACTGTGACTACCTGGAATACTACCTATTAAACAGTAAATTTTTAATATTTAAAGGGTTTTGTAAATTGTAATTAATATAAGTAACTTCTGCCAAACATTGTAAAATGTTAAATTGTTAATACAACAATAAGTGATGAGTCACAAACACTCTTGCCCCATTTGGCAGGGTACAAGACCATACAACTGTGAACTTGTGACAGCAACCCTTCAAAGATATATTGATTAATTTTATTGCCTTTCTGTTCGATATATACCATGGTATACAATGACATGTTGACAGGAGATTTCCAGTAATATAAAAATAGTGTGATTGTGAGAAATGAATAATAAAATTATGAAATGAAAGCCACTTTTGATTGTAATTAACTTCTTAGAGGCAAATAATCAGTACAATTAAATATATGTACATGAGGGGTATATAATATATAGTATGTAATTAGCTTAATTGATTTCTTGGATCCATATACTCGGTACATTTAAATACATGTATATTATCCAGCTGTTATCATAATGATGTAATACATTAAGTAACGGTATATGTTTGCATTAATATATATATATATATATATATATATATATATATATATATATATATATATATATATATATATATGTTCTAAAGTTTGGCTGCACTGATTTACATATGAGTTATGACTGTATACCATGTATAGCATACATGTTTGATCTATCGCTTGATCCACGGTCGCTTCGTAAAACTTATTTCATTGAAACTACACTCGTCTGTTTAACTGACATATGTACAAATTATCTTCATTAAAAGATAGTGTCAAGCTTGTATTTATGTTTTTGTTCAATTAAATCTATAAATAATTGAGATAAATAACTAACCATCAGGCAAATCATCTCCACAAAACGTAGGAACTTTGTAGTTAGCGCCATGTTGAAATGTACAGAGTAATGCGAATGAACCAGTTTACGCGCATGCGCGTTAGCCTAGTCCTAAGGTTGCAGATGATTCGCAACGAATGCAGCTTTCGGCAGCTCCCTGCTACACAGTTGCTCATGCGTAATTAAACTTCCGCTTTCACTTTAATTCAACATAACAAGTTAGACGCTCAGGAATGGTTCTACAAGGTATGTACAAATTTTTTGATGATATTTTATTGTCTCTAATGGATTATATACACAGATATTTCTTGTATCTAGAGAAATATCGTAATCTGAATAAATCTTATGATTTTTTGTTTCATAGAAGTGTTCTGTAGATAAATAAGTCTTGCAGTTTTACAGTTCCTAATCATGACAGGAATTTAACTCAATCTGAGGAACAAATTAAAAACGGGGGTATATAGTACACCTTCTATTTTTGGTTACTCAGATTGTGTCAAATCCTTGTGCTAATCATGGACACAGAATAGTGCCGAGTTAATCTTTGAGAGTAACTTAAGACTTGTCTTAAATGTATTGAAACTTATCAGTGGTCTAGCATACCCTAATATAACAATACACGGAGCCTTATGCCATAACAGGAGCCTAATTACTTAATAGAGCCTAATGGTCTAGCTCTATCGAGTCACTGTCGACATCTTTAGATGAATTAAGCCAAATTTAAATGAATTTAGTCATGTAAATATTCACATCACCTTTATGTTATCCATTTTTGTGGGTTGTACCATGTACCTATATATGATCCTTACCTTATATATGCATAATTATGTACATGATCTATGTAACTGATGTCATGTCATGTTTATTGTCATTCATTATGCCCATGCATTTCTAAATAAAGTGAGATTAATTAGTGAAAATAAAGTTTTTGACTTGCCTATAGTAATTAAAAATCAGTGATAAAAATCAATCTTCAAGGTAAAATCTTATAAGTTCAGTATATACTTCTGTAAGATTGGCATTTTTAAATTTGATCCTTTATAAGGTTTGATTCTCTTCAATGCTGACACAATTATTTAGTATATGATGTACAGTATTCTGCCGTGAGCCCTTTTAACTGCCGCCATTCTATATGTACCCGTATTTAAAGCATACTTTTCTTGTTTCAGAATCCAGTCAGCCAGCTGGGGTGATTCTTTATAAGCACCCTGGCCAACCCCTTCTGCATATAAGCACTCTCCAAATGTGACCTTCACAATATCAGAGTGTCTTTCATTGACACAGTGGGAGTGCTGACTTATTAGAATGGTATGGCATTTTGTTCTGTACACTTGCTAATTTCTTAAATTGGTGTTTTCAGACGCGATCAATAAATGAAGTGGAATACATGATTCTTGTGCCAATACTGATTGAAATATTTAAATTTGTTTTTCAGGGGCCCTGTTTTGTCATCTATTTGGTGATAAAGTTAACTTTCTACACCTCACTAGGCAGACTAAAACAATTAGGTAGTTAATTGACATGCAGACTTCACTAGAGCTCTCAGTATATTATTGTAAATTTGTGTTTTAAAGAGATTCCTATTAATACATTTGGTCATTGACATTTTCTTTACATTATTTACATGTATCTGGATTCAAATTCTTAGGTTTTACATTAATATCTCCATTTGTGCCTCGTTTGTTTCAGTCAATGAAAAGCTCTCACTTGATCCATATGATGAAATAGCTACAACTACTGAGATCTCCGAGTATGATCACTCATATGCTCTCATTGCTCTGTAAGTTTCAAGTTATTACATCATGCAGTAGGTTCAACATATATGTTCATGCATATTACAAATGTAAAATTTGTAATGTACTACATGTATATGACAGTAAAAGAAATTGATGTACTTTAATTCAATTAGTTAACCTATTGATAACATGTTTCTATTTTTCTAAGTGTTAAAAAAAGAACCTGTGCTGTTTGATAATACTACTAATTACATTGGGATACTATGAATCCTCTAGTTTTATTCATGGTGCTCCTATATTATACAGAGACTTGCATCTGGTTATTCTAATTAGTTTCTGGTCGGTGTAATCAGTTTCTCGGGTCACTGTTATCAATATCTGTTCACTGTAGTCAATTTTAGATTGACATAAAATATGTATATATTGTGTCTATTAAATATATCAGTATAATTATATATATATATATATATATATATATATATATATATATATATATATATATATATATATACATGTATACTAAAGTTCAGACATTTGCTCGTTACAGTTCAATAAGAAATTGAAATACCCACATGAGCCAGACCCTGTTCCCACATCCAGTGCTTTGATAGACCCACTTGTCTGATGATCAACTCTGATACTCTGATGGGTAACTAATTTTTGAACTAGGCCATAGTTGAAAAAGATATGATTATCTTAGAGAGAGAGAGTAAAGATTGAAATAAATATTTTTGACATTTGTCACACCATAATGAAGAGTGTTTGAAAATTCAAGCAGAGATTTCCATGCATTTTCAACAAAGTGAAGCATTTTTGTACGTATAACCTAAACATCTCAATTTTAGCATATGCATTTGCTCCATAGCAAATAATTTGATTAGAGTACTGTTGTAATGATATGGCGATACATCGTTCCTCTTGATCGTGAGGGCCCATGATACGCCTATCTTATTTGAAGCGGTTTATAAAAAAGCGTAAACTGTTCCAAACCATTTAAATTGTACAAAACTAATAAATATTTGAATTCATTGCTTATGCCGGTAACTTAAATTTTGCTATTAACTGTAGAGAAAATGGTCATTTGACCCTTAAAATGACATCAAATTGTACACAATTCAAACGTAACATCAGGCGGATTGATACGTTTTTTGATGTTAGTCTTACTATGAGGTAGGCAACATTATTTATACGATATAAAGTAATTTTTTTAACCAAACAGTAAGCGCATTAAAACCAAAATTAAATTATTATTAAATGTGTATCATGTATACACAATATGAATTCATTTTCATTAACTTTCTAGAATACCTACATGGTACCTAATATGAAGACATTAAAGTTGCTAATAATTTGTAAGTTTTGTTCTAAACAATTAACTCTTATTTCTCTGCATCATGTTGATTTTTTAAATAGTTGACATATTTGCTTTAGACATCTTACTACTTTTAGAGGTAAGCAAAAATTACATAGATATCAGTTTGTCTAATAGTTGACAACTATATAATGATACTTGATGTATTGCACCAACATATTGTGATTCGTATTGTATCATAAGGTTACTGGTGATAAATGCAAGCCTAATTTTGATAAAAATTTTGATCAATTATTATAATGCAAATTTATTACAACTAGGTACCTCACTACACCTTAACATATAATTTTTAAGACACTACGTTACAAGATGGCGATTGAAATTTTTTGTTAAACTGTTTGTATCAATCGATTTGGCTGTATATTGTTCAGTGGCTAAAGAATCAGGCTTGTGAACAGTAGATCATGAGTTCAAATCCGTCTGATGCTTTTGTTCATGTTTACTGAATTAAATTTTTGAAAATTAAATTTTTCATCCAAAATTGCACATTTTTTGCCTATTATGAGATTATGTACTGCTTATCCATCATGCTATCTATCATAATAAAGTAATTTTCTGCTGATTTGAGAGAGTTTTGAGGTGTAGTGAGCTAGGTGGTCAAAAAATTACCCATGGGATCTACCTTAAATTTTATGATTATTTTAACTATTCACTATTGTTTGGCTTCTAAATTTGAGTATTTTCCTATGTGTTCATACAGAAATCTTCTTCTAAATGAGCTAGATCAATACAGTCTAAAAATAACTACAACCATGTAGTCCACAAAAAAACCCAGAGTTTTCAGTACTTGTAATACATTTCAGTAATCTTCTGCACTTTTGTGTAGCCACATGCAAGATTTTCATATTACAATTAGCATCATTTTGCAGGTTGTTCGTAGATCTACTGCAGAAGACCTCTGAGGTGAATGATATTTAGTTTTGTTAAGTCGTACCAAGAATTATTGATTTTTAATTTTTGTTTTGTTTTAGTGTCTCTTGCTATTGGTTTATGAACTCTTCTTCTTACAGGAACTTCAAGCTTTACTTTTGACATTAACGGAAGACCCACTCGTTGCTTTGCAACGAGCTTTGCTCTAGTTATTATTATTTTTTTTTTCTGACTTTTTTCGGACGCTATTATTCTTGAACACTTGTTGAACAAGATATGTCTATATTCACAAGACCATTCATTTGATATCAAGAAAAAGGGTCTGACCCCTCAAATTAGGGGCCAGGAGGGCTACAAAGTCTTTTTATAATAACCTTTTTGAGCGATAATATATTATTAATCATCAAGCCAAAAAAAAGAGTCACAAAGAGCATGGAGTCCCTTAGAAATCTTGAAGGAAGCTGACATTACTCCTCCTCATCTTCCTCAGGTAAGCTTTTACTGTAGCTCTATTTTGTGTGTTATTAAATATTAAGGTTATAATCTGTGTGGTTTAATTTTATGACGTCAAGTTGTTGTCTATGTAATTAACTAATATATATATATATATATATATATATATATATATATATATATATATATATATATATATATATATATATAGAGAGAGAGAGAGAGAGAGAGAGAGAGAGGATCTCTCATAATTAGTGTTAGTATATGATTTTATCCAGCAACTTGTGTGTTTATTATCCCCGAGCCTTGGTGAGCCCCCGGATAGAATACACACAATTAGTTGGATAAAAATTATATACCATATTGCAATCACATATTGTTTTACCAAGTCTTTTGTTAAACTCCAATATTTTAGAACTATAAATCTCAAGACGTCAACTTAATGCATGAAAAAAAAGTTCAAAGCTTAAATTAACAAATGTCAAACATTTCATTTTCAAACATACCAATTGAAAAAAAAAAATTATTAAACAGCATTGAATGTTTCACATTTAATGTCCGAAGCCGATCACAAAAATTTACTACACGAGTGATATCCACTGCATATTGAGCTAAACATGTGATAAAACATTGTTAATGTTGTCAGTGTATGTTAAAACAGAAAAAGAATAGGCTTTAGTGCATTTTAATTTTATGTGAAAGATATTCAATTTCAAGATTTTTGTTGTGATTTTTAGGACCTTCTCCAGAGAAGATGAAAATGAAAGAGAATTAACAGTTAGTTCTGACAAGGAATCGAACACTGAAGCATAATCTCCAGTCGGTTCCCCATATCGTGGGATGTGCTGCATAAATAGCCAAAAATCCATTAAGCTAATACTTCACATCATGTATATAAGTGGACATCGGAATGAGGCAGCAATGGATTTGTGCACTGGCTAAACCATCCTCTACAAGTCATATTCATCTATGGTTGATTTCCTCTGCACTACCACCCTACTATATTTGAAACTGGAATTCACTGTTTAATTCTCTTTCACAGTTTGTGTTAAACATATCTTCCTACACCATGCTGTATACCTCAAGTCATTGCTTATTATCCTCGTACAAGGCCAACTCAACATACATAGGGCTATTTTCAATTGAAAGTCATTTACGCTTTTTGTATTCTAATGCACATTTCAAATATTAAATTAAATCTTAAATGATGAGACATGTTTTTGTTTTGATATTTTAAACATAGGTAATCAAAGATTACAAAGCTCACTAAAACAAGGTATTACCAACTTGACCAATGTGAATTATAGCTAATGATCTATATCATGATATGATACAAGTAAAGCTAATGTCCCAATATCTTATACAATATGATATAATTAATACGACTATCTTTGTTCAAATCATGTAAAAATGACAATAGATATCACAATATGATAAAAAATTATACAATACAATATTGTATCAGATTAATAATACGACATTGTATCATATGATAGAGAATATCTTTATTTGGGGGGTTCCAAGGCATATTTTTGGCAATTTTATAATGTAATTTAAAGAAATTTGAACTTTTGAGGGGGGATCTGGACCCCCCTGACCCCTCAGTATCAAATGATATGATAAAATGTTATATAATTTGATACATATAATACTGTATGATTTTATACAATGATGTACACTGAATGTATTTTGTATTGTTTATGTATCATGTTGCATCATGTAACAGGACATAGTATGTATAATATGATTTGTATCGTATCATGAAGCAAGATTGACTCAATTTAAAGTGGAGCTCTTGTTTAAACATAATGAGTATTCATTACTTAAATATCTTTTTCGTTAATTCTGAGCATATAGCTGGACAGTCTAATTAAAACTAGATGTAAGATCTGCTCACTTACTAGCTACATTAGCTTGTGTAGCGAGTAAGTGAGCAGATTTAACATCTAATTTTAATTAGATTGCTAGTTGGAAAAATTAGTGCATGGTTAGGACTAGCAGGGAGACCTCTACCAAAATTGTGATTATGTTCCCAGGGCTAGGGGCTCTTATTAAGGGTAGACCCTTTTGGTCATATAGTTTAACTCTTTAAAAATCTTTTTTCTATTACATGTATAAGACACTGGCAGGCATACAAGTCCATGTACATAACTGTGTTGTGTACATTTTGAATCATTTATATGATTTTGAGATCGATTTAATTGATCCATCATATCACTATTAATTTTGATTCAAGCAAGATATTTTCCTCTATTAAAGTTAATAATGCATGAAATCAATTACATGTATTAAATTATCATTATTTAATTATCAAACTGTCATTGATTAATCTTCAACAGGGTTGAATTTTGCTCAGGTAACAGTTTAATGAGGCTTTGGGCCTCTTTTAAAATATATACAAGTATTTTAAAATCTAATTATTTTGCACTTCAGACCTACTTGACAAGTACAAATTTGTAACATGTAAATAATAATATTGTTTAAAACTATACAAGAAATTTGCACATGCATTGCAATATTCCTAATTAATACATTTATTTTCCCAAACATTTTATGTATCTGACCATTGTCTTTTAATTAGTTATTACAATACATTTATATGCGAGTTTTATTTAAATATCCTTCCCCATATATGTTAATGTATTACTTCATATATGTAAAGGGGTACATTAAAAGCATAATGCACATACAAATACACATTTTAGACTGGTTAACATAAAATTAGAGACTTTTATACCAATATATCCCCTAGTTACTAGTATTTTAAAAGTATATGCTGTCAATCAATCCAATGTTGCATGTTTTGAAACAAAATAAATCAATAACTTACTAAATTACTTTACAATATATCAATTCCCTGTAAAATTACAATATTATTTATAATTTATTTAATGCATGCAAAAGTTATTGTGTGATTATGGGGGATAGGAGAGTGGGAGATCGACCCACCATAGGCATAGGTTGAGAAGATCGGGGTGCATGTTGAATGAGTACACTACGACTTGATATTTAACGACGGGTGGGGGGGGGGGGGGTATTACATCTTATTCTTCGCACACAGGTATAAATATATGGTATATAACAATACATAAACATTTTCTTCACTTTGTGACATTGCAGTTAAAATTTAAAAAAAAAAATTATCTTACATGTAAAAAACAGGATAAGACGTATGTGCTTTACTTTGTTTACAGACATCGCGTTACTTTCACTTCTTGAGTGTGACGTCATAGTAAAGGTCACATGGTGTGCAGGGACCTGCCTTTAGTCTCATTTGCAGAGAGTAAGATTCGTTGCGGAGAGAGACTCTCTGCTTGTCGGAGATTTACGGAGACAGCCGAGCGTCTGGTTGAATGCTCTAGCGTAGGAATACATACGATTACAAAAAAATATCTAAATTGTTCGTACTGGCTATTTCCAAGGTATTTATAAATACATTTTCTTAAAAAACAATGGTTCAGCATACATTACACCTCATTTATCTATTATTTCAAGAACTAACTCTTGTCAGCGGTGATGATTTGTGCTTCACTTTCGGTTTGCCAGAGTAACTGCATAGGAAAGTTGATTAAAATCAACTCCCAAAAATGATGTTATGATTCGAAAATATTATATAAATACGAAGCAAATTTATTAATACCTTTATCTTAAGGTCTAGAGAGAGAGAGAGAGAGAGAGAGAGAGAGAGAGAGATATTTCTAAACTTATCTATAACAATCTAGATTGTTATAGAGAAGTTTAGACATCGTTGATTTTAAACTTTTAATGTAATAGGTTATAGATTTAAAATTTACAAGCTGCTATGAAAACATAAGTTTAAGTTTTTTTTCTCTGAGATTAATTACACAATACATGATATAGTTTGTAAGAAAAAAAATAACCAAACAAACAAACCGAGATGCTTTCATGCGACAAAAATTAATGTTCACAGAAGTGTGAAATTATTATAACAGCTACGTGTGTAAATGTTCGTATTTCTGGCATGTCATTATACCACCTCTTTGTTATAAAAAAACAAAAACTAAAAAACAAACAAACAAACAATGCCGCCCCCCCCCCCCAAACAAAAATTATAAAAAAAAGTTTTAAAAGACCTCGAGGAGTACAGTTGGGCTAATTGTGCTGGCACCCTGCACGTTAGTGGATTGCGTGTGATATCGGGCTAGCTGTGCTCGATTTCCGCACCTGAGTGTCGATGTTATGTACAAAATAACATTGGACTGTCCGTGCTGGAATCTCCCCACGTTATTAAAATGTTATCTCGGAACTCAGGTTTTCACTGGAATCCCATGTACCGTTCTTTCACCAACTTTTACATACAACTTGTTGAACTATTGTTTCGTATTGGAGTTTTTATTCAGCGTAAACTAAAGCGTGTGTAACGAATTGAGCTCTCCCCTGAATTCACCATATGGATTTTAAGAACTTTTACAGTACCGGTACAATGTTCAGTTTACAATACAAATCAAATAAAAGATAAATTCGTGAATGTTGAGTAGTATTTTAGAAGAAAGCCGAGTGGCATCCAACCGGGCTAACCGCAACTTCACGTTAGAAACTTAAAGCCTTAGTTTCATTTAAAAAATATTTTATTCAAAAATATACATATATAAAGTATATAAGTGAATATGGATTGAACAGCAGGCAAAAGTAGCCTATATTAGTTCTCTCCATCTGAGATAAAGGTATAAATATTTATAATACTAATAGTGTATACTTTTTAAAGTTTAACATGAACATTTTACTGACTTAATGGCTTAAATCATATTGGTGTAAAATACAATCTGGTGGGTTGAGCAAGTTCATGTATAAATTGCTCTGAATATGAATTCAGTAAAGTTAAATGGAGACTGTTATTTGTGGACTTAATTTGAAAGCCAACAGGTATGAAGACGTCGAAATTTTTAAAAGTTTATTTAGACCAAATGTAACAACTTTGGGGACATCTGTAAACTATAGTTTACGCGATCATCTATGTTTCAGAAGTGCAAAGTGTAAAACTATAATGAACACTGAAAACAATTATTTTCGAATGCAAAACACATTTTATCTGATTAATATTATAAATAGTTTCACGATTGTGAATTTATTTTTGTGAATTTGGCGTGCCATAAAAATTTATTTGTCATTCACTTCCTTTTGCTAATCACCAATAAAAATATAACATTACTGTTACGGATGTTAATAAGTACAATCCTTATTACTGAAAACACAAATACACGTACACACCACTTGAAACCCATCAATCCAAAGATTAAGGTTAAATAATAATGTTCATGTAACCATAGGCGTTGTAAACGTAAGTTTGGGCATACGTCATTTACTTGTAACATATGTGAATTTTTATACAAGATTTGATTTATTTAAAATTCAGTTTTATTAGTTTATAAAGCAAACCATGTAAAACGCGAATCGCAGCTATAGAGAATTATACCTTCTGTCTTTACAATCTTGCAGTAAAAAGATATAGCACATGATATTATCATTCTAGTATATTGTTTATACATGTACATCTTGGTATCTTTGTTACAATGTACAAGCTTCATTATAAAATATATTCGATTCAAGAAAATCATTCTGATGTTTATGTATTCATTTCTTTATTATAAGTTTTTGTTTTTTTGTTTTTTGGGGGTTTTTTTTTGCATACCAGTATTCTTGTTTAGTTATGGTGGCATTAATGATAATATTTGAATTATGTTTAGTCTTTATGAATTGTTAGGATTATACTGAAAAAATGACAATAACAAACCGTCAACCATCTCAAAAATCCATAAAACGAAATACAAATTCAAAGCAGAGCAACACGGACCTCCAAGATAGAGGTAGGATCAGGTGCCTAGGAGGAGTGAGCATCCTCTGCTGACCGGTCACACCCGCCGTGTGCTCTTTGTCGTAATCGGGAAAATAAAAACCGCTAAAGTCCGTAGACAATTAGGTAATTAATTATGGTCTAACAATTAGTATGAAAAACGTCAGTCAGCATGCGACTCAGTGGAAGATTGTATTTGCTGACAAGGTCGTCGTATCGACCATAGAACTTACGAAAAGATGACTTTAAACGAGACTGTTGATAGTCCTGTTTTATCAACTTGTTTGTCAGTAGCTTGCCTCGTCTTAGAAACTGTTCATACGAAGAGCATGACCTTGCGTATCGAATTAACTGAGAGACAAAAACACCATATGCAGGTAACGAAGGTATATTGCTACATAAGTAAGGTAAGTTGACTATAGAAAAATTGAAGTCATCGCGTTTATCATAAAGTTTTGTTGTTAGGTTACCATCAATGTCCATTTCCAGTAAAATATCCAAATATGAAACAGATGACGCTGACTCTGTGGTATCTTTTATTTCAAGTTCACTAGGATATATCGAGTCGACGTAAGTATGGAAATAACAATTGTTTATTGATAATACGTCGTCGATATACCTAAATGTTGAGTTGAAGGCCACAGCGAGTGATTTATTTTTTTCACGTACAAGTTTTTGAATAAATTCTGCTTCATAAGAATACAAAAATAGGTCTGCTAACAATGGGGCACAATTGGTACCCATGGGAATTCCAACGATTGTTGGAAGACTTGATTTCCAAAAACTACATAGATGTTGTCTATCAGAAATTCAAGCATCTTTTTAATGTCAAATTCAGAATACTTGTGTGTGCAATCAGAATGGTTTTTAACAAAATAGTTTTTTAGATTTCCAATGACAAGGTAACTGATAACTCTAAATTTATACGTTCACACAGTGCACCCCTTGTTCTTACATGTACAAAGAGGGGCACGGACATTTGTTATGGGAAGAGATCTTATCCTTCATCTAAATTTTTAAAAAGATAATTGCATACATGTATAAGACTTTCTATTTCAGGTACAAAGGAGTTAAGGACAAATAGGCTTTAATACGGATATAACTGTCTTAAAATTATGACAGCATCTAGTTTCTTGTGTTGTCAATCCGTTTGAATTTATCAGAGATTTTTACCCCCATAATTTCATTATTTCAGCTTGTAGAAATGACAACACTATTATAATTGATAATAAATTGTATAATAATAATTTTTAATTATTGAATACAATTTGCAAATAAATTCTATAAAATCGTTTTTTTGTAATCAGATAATTGAAATTGTTAAACAAATTCATAATGCCAAAAAGAGGACAGATTTGTATCAAAATATATCAAGGCGGTCATCAAAATAATACATATTGAACATCTCAATGTTTATGTATTGAACTGACTTATAATATTACCCTGCACCAATCTGATTCCCCTTAATGTATCATTTGGTCTTGAAAAACACAATCACTCCAAACTACTGTTAAGTAGTATGCAGATTTCGCATCCAGATGTAGTCAGTAGTTTAATTTTGTGATCATGCAAATGCCTTAGGGCATGTTTTAACTTCATGATCAATAAAATAAAAATGATTTGTTGTTTGAAATTTTTATATATATATTTTTAAATCTGATTACAATGCTGAGTTCTTTATCTATAACTGATGTTCGCAGAGCGAAATGACAGACAACGATCTATACTATTCAAAAGGCATGTTACATGTACGTGACCTCAAAATGTACTTTAATCTACTATTTGCATAAAAGATATAAAAGAACACATTCCCTCTCTCTAACAAGAAGACTATAATTCATGATTAAATGAATAGTTTTTAATAATAGGTAATTCGTTACTTCAAAAGAACTTTCTTAAGATTAAAAAGAATGCCGTATTAATTTTATGATAAATAGAGTATTGCATGATAATTTTACAGTCGTTTTGGTTTGCTAGTCTTTGTAATCCGATCCAGGGCATCTTGTTGTAACTATGCTATAAAAACAAAACACAATTTTAAAATATCATTTCAAGTGTAATGGTGAACTTTCGATATATTTTATGCATTGGAACAATATCTGGAGTTATCAATAATTTTCTTCGAGCGATCATTATTTGGCACCACCGCTGCTGCCCCCGTTGCTACTTTGACGCATGCGGATCCGACTGCAGCCGTCACAGCAATGGATAGGCGTACCTGTCGTTCTGGCCAAAGCCGCTACTCCAGTTACACAATCATTAAAGCATTACATCATTTTAATTTTTTTTAAAGATGTGGTCTCATAACTGCAACGGTGTGTGCATACAAATTAAATAACGCGCGCTAGCGCGTTATGGAAATTTGTTTGCACAAACCGTTGCAGTTATAAGACCACATCTTTCAAAAAATAATGATCAATTGCTTATTTTTACATTTTTTAACATTTATTTCCTTTCCGCAAATATGATTTATTTTTAAAAATACCTGCCTTATTCAACAAGTAATGCGCAATTTACGGAAGAGCCATTGGAACAGCCGAATAATGCTGACAAAAATAGTGCACAGCGTTTTAGATTCTAATAACATAATTTTACTTTTCATTCTTTAATTTGATGAATTTACATTTGGTATACTAGAAAATAATGAATTTAATTCATTTAAATGTTAAAAATTATTTACGTCAATGAAATAATAATCAGCGAAAGTATAATCTCAAGTCGTGATCCGGTTTGAAGTCCCGAGGAGAGTCAGTTATGTTCTTCTATGTTCTTCGAGAAATTCTGAAGGAAGACTGAATACGCACCAGATTTTGTGATTGGGTCTTCTGTGTTATGCGTAAATATCACTCAAATCAATCAATACAATTTAATAAGTGGAAAGAAAGTGAATGTAAATATACGGTTGTAAGTGCAATTCCGTAAAACCACTTAGTTGTATTATCATCTTGACCCATTTGGAGCTGTTTTTCAAAACTATCACTTTACATAAAAATGTCCATCTCTAAATCAGAACCATGTAAATACATGCTTCATTGAAAAGAATAATCACTAATATAAGTTAAATATATACTGGACAATTTGCCATTCTTGTTACAAAATGTGATATACAGAAATCTAGAAATTAGTCCAGCTTTCAGTACTTTCAATCGCTTTACGCCATGTAATGAACGGATGCTTATAGTCAAAGCGCTACCTTTGATGAATCCAATTCGCAATTATTTTTTTCTTGTCAAGATTTTTTGGATGACTCTGTCCTCACCTTTACGTGTCTGTATGTCAGAAAATGTCAGCTTTATGTAATTTTAGACCGCGTTTACATTAAAGAAAATGTAGTCTAGCACAATATGCTGTTCTTCCAGCATATGTTCCTGTCCAAATTATCATTTCTACGTAGTATTTTACAAAAATCAATTTCATGAAATAAATCAGTTAAAGTTTTAATTACAACAATTTGCTTAATACATGTTCCTGTGTACTTCTTTAATTGATGATGGGATGGAAACGTTGTTTTTTCGTGTGTGAACAATCAGATCAGTCAAAAGGGTAGATCCATTTATTCCATTGGAAATAAAATCGAAATTAGATAATGAGAAAGTGCAATGTATTAATAAAACTGTTGTCGATGGTCAAGACTAAGGTCTTATCCACACTTACATGTACGATATACATACATGTATGGTTTATCTCGAACGTCTACCCGCATAAACAAACAGTCACATTATTGTTTCAGTCAAATACAGGGGTCCTCTAAAGAGGCAAAGGTTGAATATCATGTGTTCACCTGGATTCCGATAAAACATATGCTGAAAGTATTACTTTAATTCATATGCAGTACCATGGTTATGTTCAATTCATTAAAAAAAGTAGAATTTGTAAGTGGAAAGTCTGTTTTGAATTTTGCACTGCACAGTCGTGTTCGAAAGGTCTATCTTTGTATTTGAAATATCCGTCTAAAATGACAATTTCTCGGCCATTTGTTAACTAAATTCAACTTTAATACACTGAAATGCTTGTAATATTCTCCTCCTTGCATCAAAACATTTAAAGCTGGCTAACAAAACTGTTTTATTTCCTTTAAGGCAGCTAAATATAGTTTCATATTAAATTCAGAGGGGGGGGGGGGTCTCAGGAAAAGAGCATGGCGGGTTGGGATTTTCCTGCTATTTTTCGGCGGTATACATAAATTTTTTTTTTAATTCTCATTTTCAATATAAAGAGTTTTATCTTTCGAGTTCTTGAAGAAAGTATACAGAAACATTTTAAAAATTAATTTTGTGAGACTCTAAAATAGAGGGAGGTAACTCCAAACACATCCGGAGTTTAAGCGTGCAGAATTCCACGAATTTACTAGCGGGTAATATACCTCTTTAAAAAGCTGGCGACTGAGAGTGACAGATTGAACTATGTAACATGATAATGGTTTTTGTTAGGACAACCAAATTATATTGCGCAGTAGTCTTAAATGATGTTAAGCATCCAGGTGCGGAATGCAGGCACAGTGAAATACATATTGAACGTTCATAAACAAGTTGTCATATTAAGCGACCCTGTGTCCGCATAGATAGCTCTTGTACTGTATACTTAGTCATATATTGCTTGTTTTATATTATATAACATATGTAACCTTTAAAACCATGTACTTATATATCTGTTTCTAGAAATGACTTTTCCGTATTGCACGTTAGCCATGTCTCATACCATACGAGAGACGCAGAACCCGCATCCCAATACTCTACATAGGCAATATCGCCACATATGATTCTCATATGTATTGCCTTTCATATGAGAATCATATGCATATGGAATCATATGAGTATCATATGTGGCAGATCATAGAGAATCATATGAACACTCATATGTGGATCATATGAAGCAATATACAAATGATTCACATATGAAAAAGCATTCATATGAAGATCATATGAAAAATACCTTGTTTTTTTAAGGAATGATAAACGTCAAATGTTAGCTTCTATTTGACTCCCTGGATGAAATTTAAATTTTTTAAACCTTATTGCACATCTATAGGTCATCCCCTATCGTATCATATGACTTAGCTACTGTATAAATTGGAAGAGGAGTTCTGGGAACCATTTTTTTTTTTGGCAAAAAAACCCCGTCTTTTGTTGTTGCTCACCGATCCCCATGATAAAAATAAATTCTGAAACCTGATTACACATCAACATGACACCTCTAATCATATTCAAGTAGATCATTTGGCTACTGCGAAAAGTGTTGACCTTTTTCCAAAAAAGAAAAAAAGACGTCATATTTCAGCGTCAAAATGACCCCCAGGATTAAATTTTCGGAAATTCCCGAATCCTAATTGCGCATCTATAGGACACCCCAAAACATATTCCAAGAGATGATTTGTCTACTGTAGAAAATGTAGGAGGAGTTCGAGGAAGCAGTTTTTTTGTGAAAAATGTTTTACCTATTATTTGACCCCCTGGAGATCCAGAGAATTTTTGAAACGTTTTTACAAAACAACATGACACTCCAAATCAAACTCCAAGAGTTCAATTTGCTTGATATAAGATGTAAGAGCAGCTTGAGAGAGTAAAACGTAACAGACGGACGGACGGACAAGGGTTACAACAGTATACCCAAACTTTCTTTAGAAAGTGCAGGTATAATTGGAATATTCAAGCAAAGAACAAAGCCTTTCATCTCACAAAGTACTATTCAAATTCAACCGGATGCTGTTTGGGCTAAGTAATGCATCATCAAGAGCTGATGAACATATTTCTTCCAGGACAGGAAGAGTTTGCCATCGCATACCCCGACGACATCATTATATTCTCAGAGACACCAAATCATATTCGCCATATTCAAGACGTGTTTTATCGCCCAAGAAAGCATTGACTAAAACTGTAACTAAAGAAGTGTAGTTTCTTCAAGGAACATACTTAATACACGTATCTTGGTTTCATCATCAATGAACATGGCGTTACACTTGATCCGAAGAAAATCGTGGCAATAAGAAAGATACATGCGCCCACTATAGTCCAAAAAGTCCGTGGCTTTTTAGGTATGTGTAGTAAGAGATTCATACCATACTTCTTCAAGACTGCAGAACCATTGATTGACTTAACAAGAAAGTACTCAAGATTTATATAGACACCATGTTTTCAAAAACCGTTTGGTTTCCTAAAAGAGAGTTTAACAGTTTTACCCTTGTAAGCATATCCAGATATATGTACATAAGCCGTAGATCTTGTACACCGATGCCAGCAATAGTTGTTTTGGAGATTGCCTCACTTAAAGGCAGACGAATGAGAAGGTATGCCAACATACTTCTAATCCCACACCTTCTTACCTAAGTAATTGGCCACGTGCAAAGTTAAGGTACACGACGAACTAACCAAACCCTTACCTAAAGAAGTCAACATAAAAAATAGTCAACAAAACGATAAACAGATCCAGAAACTTGAGAATCGGCTAAACAAAGGAACAGCAACGGTAACCGAAAAAAGAAAGATTCTAAAAATAGATGGTTTGATGTATTATCTTTCAGCTTGAAACTCAGGAGGCCCAGAAGGCCTCTATGTACCACGCGAGTTATAACTATATTTTGGTAGTGCAGCAATATCATGACGGACTTCTACATATGGGAGTTGACAAAACGTTTGACGTCAGACAAAATTAATCTATGCCAAATTTATACAAAATACTATATTCCTATGTAGAGGAATGCATAGTATGCCAAACGAGGAGAAATAAGAGGACTTCAAGAAACAGACATACCAAATTTTCCAATGGCAGGTAGGATTGAATTTATCATGACTATATCCGACATCATTGTCAGGAATCAATTATTTGTATATAGTCTATTTTTTTGACATTTACTTACTTTTGTAGCAATATACCTTCATCACCTGCATATGGTTTAATTTGATACGCAAGGGCATGCTCTTCGTATGAACAGAACTGTTCGTTATCACCACATGTCATGAGAAGAAATATACCCAAGATACGGTTGTCCTCTTCAAATCCTACTGGACAATGGAACAGAAAACCTGAATAAGAAATGGAAAAAACAACTTTGAAAGAACTGAATATCAACCACATCACAACATCTTACTACATTCCTCAAGGTAAGACAAAGTGGATAGACTTTATCGAACCCTTCATGACGTAATGACCAAGAATATAACAGACAACGCTCAGACAAAGGATATCCATTTTAATCAGACGATAGCAGCCGTCTGTTTACATTTTAGTGATTCGTCAACGTTTTCTCAGTACTACCTTATGTACAACAAAGATGTCGTGTTACCTTTTGATACTCAAATAAAACCTCGAAGGAGACATGCGGGACAAGATCAACACAAGATTGCTCTTCAATAACAACACAAGGTTTTCATGCTAGTACATCGTAATATGAAGGATTCCAAGAAGAAACAGTAAGCCAAACCGACTTTGACATTGAGTCCCCGAATAATATAAAACCATTCATTTTATTAATACAGCTGGTCTATACAATACAGATATTTAATACAGACATATTTTGCTTAAATATTTGTATGATTATTAATGTCGTTTTTTTTCTTTTATATAAGAATTATGTTTATGATTTATTGACGTTATTTTTATGCTTACTTGACTTATAAAAACATTCTGGTTTCCCATATCACTCACATTTTAATTTTTTTTATATCAGATGTTCAAATAGAGTTTCTTTCACTGACGTTCAAGTTAAAACTTCCTATACAGATTTGTCTTATGAACTTTCTAAGAAAGAATCCTGGGGATTTTTTTTAAACAATCGTGCTTAAATGTTACCATAAGTACTGACTGTTACGCTTGATCATACAAAACCTTGAATTTTACCTGTTCATTTGTAAATTTAGATGAATGTATAAATCAGATAGGTACAGGCAATTACGCCAAAGCATACGTAACATTGAAACCTGTTCAACTGTAAAGTGATATCATTTGGTAAATCATTGTTTTGTTGCATTTGAAGGTATAATAAGATGATTGAAACATTATTGAATTTAAACCTAATTCTTCCCAATTATATACCTTTTGTATGTAAAATATTTTTTTTCAAATTTGATTATTAGAATACACTTTGACTATTCATAACTTCTTCTAGATAATGATATAAGGACATCACTTGCTGAACTATAACAACCATTTGTATATAAACTAAATTCTAATTGATTGGACGTTATGGGTAGGTACCATTATTCATGCTATTTGGTATTCCGTCTTTGTGTCTGACTATATTATTCAATGCGTAAGCACGTTCTTTAAACATAGTAAATATATAATAAGCCTTACCCTGACCTAATAGGAGTTAAAAGCAGACAACAACGATTTTAACGTACATATAATGCATCATCCATAAAGAGAGTCATGGTTACTTAAATTACATTTCTTTTAAATACCCGATACATGTATTACTGCTAGAAACTTAAGAAAAACACAATAGTAAATGGGGTTGTTTTGGTGGGGTTTGAGGATATATTTAAACTTTTTAAAGTAAAATATTATTTTACAACTGACAGCCATTTTTAAAATCTAGAAATAACGAACGAGGGATGTCTTACATGTTGACAGGATTCTGTAGCAGATTTTCGTCAACAAAAGTTATAACTAAAAAGAGTTTTCATTTTTATTGTTTGCATTCTACTGTTGTTTTTTTAAAATAAAATTACTTCTGCTTTGAATAGAGCTTCGAATTCTTTCGCTGACATTTATATTACAATTTTCAATACAGAAAAATCACTTTTAGTTTACTTTGCACAACCCAAGAAGCAAAATGAGTACTTTCTCTTATCAGCCATTGAAAAAACCACTTTTGTATTTCAGCACGGTTGACACGTTTAAATCAAAGTATTGATGTACTGAAATCCTGACTTTTTTATGTGCAGTTGTGCATACTATGTATGATTATGAATGACATTCCCATCTCTCTCTTACTTTTTCCATCTCTCTCTCTTTCCATCTTTCTCTTCCTCGAAATGTAATTGTTGAAAGGTGAAAAAAAACACAATTCTCTATGGGTAAATGTATCTGCAACATACAACTCTACTGTGCAGTTACAATACATCAACTGCGTTTGTTGGTGTTGGTGCAGCATACATTTGATGTTCACAAAACGTCAGATAGTGACTCAATATTTTTAGTAGCTATCGGAAACATATCTGGCTAGTTAAAAAAATACTGTATATTTACATTTAATTTAAAAATAAAAGTTTTTTTTGTAAGCAATGCCCACTTTCTTCAATTTGACAGTGTGTCACTGATAATTGTTGGTATATACAATACAGAAATTTAATACAAAAGATTTTTGATTTTAATATTTGTGCATTTTTCCAGATTCGTACAAGGATTATGTTTGTGATTTATGGACATTATATTTTAGTTATTTTTACACGTATAAACACTCTGACTTCCTATGTCACACATTTTGTAAACTCTTCATATGATGTGCAAAAAGTTTCTTTCGTTAACATTCATATTTCATTTCGATTTCCTAAAGAGAACTTTTGTAGATAGAATTTGGGGATTTTTGTAAACATGCTTGCCAAATGTTAACATAGGTACGGGCTGTTTCGCCTGAGCGTACGCAACCTTGAATCTTACCTGTTCAACTGTAACGTGATATCATGGGTGGAAATCGTTGTTTTCTTGTGTTTGAAAAAACATCTCGCCTCGTTTTCAAATGTGAATATTAGTTTACACTTTGACTATTCATAACTTCTTCTGGCTAGTGAAGACACCCCTGCTTGAACTAGAACAACCATTTGTATATAAACTTAAGCCAAATTGATTAGACATTTAAGGTAGGTACCATTTTCCATTCGGTATTTCGTATTCGTGTTTGACGATTTTATTGCTCTTTTGTGCATGTATGTTCAAAACTGTTGCACACTTTATTAATAAAGTGATTGTAATAATCACAATTTACAATGTGACTGTAAAAGATGAATAGCGTTGTGTTTGATTGTTGTTAGTCATACGTTTTAATGTGTAAAAATAGCAAATATATAATAAATCTAACCCTGACCTAAAACCAGACAACGATTTTAACGTCCGTATAATGCATCATGCATAAAGAGAGTCATGGTTACTTAAATTACATTTCTTTTGAATACCTGATGTTAATGCTTATGAGGGTTGTACAAAAAGTTCGTGGACAATTGCGTTTTTGTCATTTTAAATAGGTTTACATATACATATCGTTTATCTTAATCTTTGTCATAAGATTTCAAAATCAAACTGAAGTGGTTTTGAATGTTTTCCGTGGAAATAAACTAAAATTTTAATGTACCAAAGGGTCGCGGAAAGTACGCACGACCCAGCGTAAAAAAATGTCCAAACTGTTTGAGTTTTTTTTTATATGAATATTTCCAGTTTGTATAAAACATTTCAAAACTTCTATATTGTGATGTAGTCTGTATGGTCTACGTCATTCGTCGTTTGAGGCTATCTTCTAGAAGAGGACTTTAAAAAAGATATGACGGGAAGAACATGTCTTTAAAAACGCCCGAAAAAGCGACGTCAGCTGACCGCACGGAACAGCGCGCCATCATAAAATTGTAAAACACCGATAGAAACAAAACAAACGATGGAGGAAACAGAAAAAAAACATCGAAAAAGTTCAAGTTGACTTATCCACAAGTGGCACAAGCGATATTTTGATGGAGTATGCGATTGTACACTCTGACCACACGATGAATGCGGCATATTACTCTCAGGTAAACCCATGACTGCGACGTTATAGAAACGCCGTTATAAATGAACGTCAGACTGGGCCGTGCGGCCTGTATAGACAATGTTTATATATAATAATAACTCCAATACAAAAGTGTACATTGCTCTGATTTTTATACATATACATTAATATACTCTATAATAAAATATTAAAATACTTTCCTGATACTGGCGCCGTTATTTTGATAAATTACACGTGTCCACGAACTTTTTGGACTACCCTTGTACATCGGGAAACTCCCCGAAATTTTTCAAATAACCTACAATTATAAATCAAATGGGGTTCCAATGGAAGGGTTTTAAAAGACTTTTTAATAGTTCTTTAAAATTATAACTAAATTTAAAAATTGACAATCATTTTCTAAAATATAGAAACGGCGTACGGATGATGTCCCACTTTTTAGCAGATTTAGTAAACGACATTTATAACTAAAATGAGTTTTCATTTTTATTTGATAACAGAATTTGTTTAACTATATCTTTGTTGAATACGTAAACGTCACACAATAGTTTAAAAAACGTTTTGTAGTAAAAGCTTATAAATTGTCAGGAATCGGTATTAAATTCATCGTTTAAACAGTAATTTGATAAAAAAAAATAAAACTTAAATAGAATGCATACAATAAAATGATTCTTTGTCATTGGCGTATTTCATTCATTTCCTTCTTTTGTGAACTTCAACTTACAAGTACCTGTAGTTAAAAGCTAACCACTAACAAGTACAAACTTATCTGAGTAGTTGAACAAAGCCTTATTAGTAAACATTCTTTTTAAGATGAACCACTTACATCATCTAATTCCCCATCTTCGCTAGCCAAGGGTTTACGATCCATTCCGCTCCTCTACAACCCTTGGCCGATTTAGTCAATGTTTTCAGAACTCGCACATCGCCGTCTAGCAATTTAGTAAAGTTAACTCCCCTTTTTGATTGTCCAATGAAAACGACTTTATATCGATAACATCGAGAACATCATATTAAAAATAGATGAAGAACAAAACATATGTATGCGGTTTCAAATAAATTCCTGGACGGAAACTCAAAGAAAATGTCTGACATTTTGAAAAAAAGTCGACATTGCTCTCGAAAAGAACAAAAAAAAAACTGAACTTTATTTATTTTACAACGATTGATAAACAAGTTCTACAACTTATATTAATATCTCTCGTTGGCACGGATGTTAGCGCGAAAAGAACAGGGAGCGGCTAACCGCTTACATATGAGTGTGTTCCTCTTTTTTGTTCTGACAGTGACGGTAGTAACGTGTGCATCCTGATCGTGGCACCTCTTTTAAGTATAATGAAGGAACAGTGTGAAAAAAACTTAATAAACTTGGTTTCAAAGCTACATATCTTGGGAAAGACTCAGCAGATAATGACAAAATAGAATAGACGGATACCTTTGTCCAGCAAATGGATCGGGGAGAAATAGATGGTTCTTTTGCAAAGGAACGTATTTTTTTTTTAAATCTCACAAAGGTAATTTAAAAATGTAGAATTAGATCTAGTTAGACTTTGTAAAGAGAACAATGAGTGTATACGAAAATTTTTATCCGAGGGATATGGTCACAAGCCAGCAGCTATTTTTCCAATACACAACTGCTGTGATATATGCGAGAAACGGTGCAAACGAAGATTGTCCCAAAACTCTCTCTGTCTATAATGTGCAAAGAGAGGATTTCATTTTTGAGGAGGAAATGAAATGAGAAGTCCATGAAAGTGACAGAATATTATTAAAGGACAAACTCGACTTATTAAAATTTTCTTTATCTGATAATGAAACAGTTCCAGTGGTATCTATAGATGTTTTACATGGACATACAGAAGATGTTATTAAAGATATTGCAAAGAAGTGTGACATTTTGATTACACCTAATGATGTAATGAAAAAACTTTCCAATATAGTCATATGAAATAGAAATCCTAATTTGTTTAGTTATGTGTGAAGTTTTTGCAGACTTTGCATTTATCATTTGCAAAAAATACTGTAAATTCCTAATTAAACGCGAGGAATTAATATCCGCGTAAAATCGCGAGAAGCCCGTCTCGCGAATTCTAAAATCTCGCTTTTAATTTTCGGACAGATGTAAACTACATGAAACTATGATAAAATTTCGGCATTCGCAATTTTATGTTCTCGCGATTTGATGGAAAATCGTTGAATCGCGGAATTAAGTACTCGCGTAAAATAAGGAATCTACAGTAGATGAAGATTATGAATGATGCTCATATTAATCAATAAAAGCAAATGTTGTTTAATATATTGGTATGTGATAATTATTTCCTTTATTGGACGTGTTTTGCTAAAGATATAAAAAAAATCCTATAAGTAAACTTGTACAATATTATGCAAGTATTATGCAAGTACTATTTTGGTTTGCATTGAATTAGCATTATTATTAGTAATAAATGCATGCAACAAAAATCTCCTACACTTATTTGAGTTCAACCTTAGAGCAGCTTAAAATAGGAGCTGATAGTTTACAACTGTCCATAACAGTTGAAAACCTAGTCTCTCTTTATTCTTGCTAATCCATTTATAAAGTTCGGTTACATTCACCTTCGAAAAAAAAGCTTTGAATCTACTAAATGATTCATATTGCCGTCCATGTACATTGTCAACTATATGGTAAAGTTGTGAAAGCATAGAGGAAATATCACATGACTTAGATGCCACAGGTCTTCTCTTCCCAGACTTCTTCTTGTCACATTCCTTTTGAATGTTCTCCTTTATTTCATCCTTTATGCTGGAGTGCACCAAGGCTCAGTTTTGGGACCAAAAATCTATTGCATTTTTTCCATTCCACTAGCCGAGATTGCTTGCATCATGGTATGCGGTATCACGTATACGCCGATGATACACAAGTGTATCTCATCGTAGAGCCAACTGAGAACTGGCAAAATGTGTCGTCAATGTTAACACGCTGCCTGAATGATATGAAGCTGTGATGTCTAACACACGCTTAAATTAAATAAGGGGGAAAACTGAACTGATTGTTTTTGCCCCGAGAAGTCGTATCAAAAACCTAAGCGAAACTAGCTTACTCTTCGGCAAAAACATCATTCACAGTATCCCACGTGTGAGAAATCTTGGAACATTTTTTTTATCAACTCCTTTGTTTTGAAAAGCAGTGCAATGCGGTCTCAAGGACATGTTACTCACAGATTCGGAAAATAAGACGCATTCGGCACTTTCTCACGGACGCGGCATGCAAAACACTTGTCCACTTTCTGGTTACGTCGCAGCTGGACTATGGAAATGCGCTCTTATACAACATAAATAGCACCTACATAATCAAACTCCAGAGGGTTCAGAACACTGCTGCACGTCTTATTACAAGGAGACAAGCATAAACATATTCAGCCCATCCTGTTATGTTTTCCACATTTTTAGAGTTTAAGTCCTGATCTTATATTAGTTCATTTTAATCCTTTTACTTTGTTTTGTTTTAGCGGTAAAATGTAAACTAGTCTTATTTTTATTATGTAATTTTGACTGACTGACTCTGTAAAGCGCTTAAGAGTTGTATTAAAGATAAAGCGCTATAAAAATGTTTTTGTTATTATTATCCTGTATTTGGGTTGTTAGTGCGGCCTTTCGAACACTCTGGTACGTAGCATTTGCAACACATTTTTTTTGTTCACTGTTTGCACTAGCTAGTATCTTAACAAGATTTTTACAAGGGATATTGTTTCCTATATCGCCTTGTATGTTCGCTAAGCAATTCAACATATACCATATTAGGAGACAACAAAGCAAAACGATATGCCATATATCGGAATAACCATAATCGATACTTTGTGTCACTTCCTGATCTTGAAAGTAACATCTGAAACTTTGCTGTGCTCAGGACGCGATCACTATCTGCCATTTTGTATGCGTTGTTAATGTCCCGAGGCAGCAGAGCACACTTAATGTAAGATACATGATAAATGGCAACATAATCCACCCTTGTATCATTTTGTTCACACTCCTCCAAACTGGTCAATCCATATTCTCTCTGAAGATGCTTCTTATTTCCCATAATTTTTTTATATATTTTTTCTCCCGAGACTGGCATATAAACTTATTCTGATGTTCATTAAATATTCCATTAATGTGAACGCTCTGCATATACTTGTGTTTTTTGCCTAATGGCATCTAACACTAAATGAGAGATGTAGAAATTTTAATATGATTACACATTTCTTCATATCGAAGGTGACATTTCTTATAGTATTCGCATTGTTTACAGAAGAAAACGAGCATATGTATGATTACATGTCTGAATTTAACCACTGAACAAAGGAAATAATGTTCAATCAATTATACCTAATTATATTGGCCACAATACTGGTAGTTAAGATATCACTTAACCATTAACATCATTTAGTTTCAGGTAACGTTCCAAAATTCTCTTGGCAATGGAGTAAATAAATTCGCACTGTTCCTCTTCTGGTAGAACTGCAGAGGTTGTTTGAATGTAGACTCGTCATCAATTTCTTTTATTCCCAAATAGTGCATAGCAACTGTAACTAGATGAGCATCAGGGGAATCCTCAACAAATGCATAGTAAGGCCTGTTATTTAAATTTATAAAGATACCTTTAAATCAATACACCGATTTAAAAATATACACACAGACATGTATGTATGTGTGAGGGAGATACATTAAATTAGGTACATGTATAATTATATATTTTTTCAAAGAATCAATAAACCATACCTATACTTGCTAACAACTTCATGTTCCTTGAATGTCTATTCTCCCAACCCTGTTTCTGAGGTAGTACAGTGTTTCCTTGTCTGCAGCTGAGATTGTGTTGTGAAATGTTTGCTAAATGAACTGTAGTTAAGAGCAGGAAGAATATTATACAGTATCACAAAAAGAACTCTCTTTCTCTCACTCTCTCTCCTTCTGTCTATCTTGTAAATTTTGCACTTCATTTCAAATTACATTTGTGTATTTTGAATTACAATGTATAATATAATCAAAGTAATTTGACTTTTTAATAATACCACATGAAAGTTTAAAAACAGGTTTCAATATATCAATATTAGGATAATTATATTGTGGTTAAAAAAAACTCAGAAAAAGAATAACACATGTCACAAACGTGCACATATTAGTAGCAACAACATTGTTAGTAATTGACTGACTAACTGTTTTCAATGTCTTTGCATTAGGAAGCTTTCAAGCTATATGGAACTCATAAACTACGAGTTTACTACAATATAGGTTTTAATTTCATACTTCATTAATCTGTTAATAAGAAAAAGATGTCAATATAATTTACCCGTTAAATGTCATCTTTAACCTGCCCCATTTTATTGACTTTGACCATAATGTAAACACTTGGAGAATCAAAGGTTTTAACAATAGAACAGCTTATCTGTGTTACCTGTGGCCAAATCAGTGACAGGACAGTAGTCTATTTTTGTTTACTTTGGATAATCTTCTGTTATAAATAAAACGATGAAACAATTGGTGTCGAACTACAACTACATCAACGTACATATAAAACCAAATTTAACCTTTATGTATCTGTTTAAACTATAAAGTCAAATCTCAAAAAAGTCAAAAATATATCATTTTATTAGCAAGAACAATAAATAATATGCCTTTAAAACTCAACAAAGATGAAACTGGAACTAGCTGAACTGTATGTTCCAAATACCAATAACAGATTCATCATCCGATGCAGTCCCGCAGGTCCGTGAACAACTCCAGCAAATCGTTCAAAGTCTCCTTCACCATTTAATATTGCTAGTTGTGCCAAATAGGCACGCTCATTCATTTAAACACCTCCAAATACTTTTCTTTTCATTAAAAGAGGATGATCGTCATCAGTATGACAAATAACATCTGATGTACATGTTGCAAAATGTTTAGCATGTCTTCCGACTTACTGTAGAAGCACATATTTTCGTTAGGTCAAAAGAGGTATAGCGCCTTTTCCCATTATTTCGCCTACACCTGTGTTTGGACGGAAAGTACATGTTACTTAAAATAGCTTCAGGCACCAAGCTGTCGCAATATGATTTTCGAAACCTAGATACACTGTACTGATTTTATAATGGTGTCTCTAACAACTGATTTGTCATAAATTCTGATAACTCTTTGTATAATAGTAGTTGATATTCTGAACCGTAATAGGTTCAAGCAAAATGCAATGAATTTATGTGTAAATAAAGTACATGTAGTGTTAATGAAGAGATCTATATATATATTGGGTGTTCTCATACTCAGACTGAATTAAACAAGATAATTTTGTTTTTAAAACTCAGAGAAGAATAGATACATGTAACTTAACCTCTCTATTCCTTTCATGTTTCAATCTAAGTGAAAACAAAATAGTTACTACTTGGTGGATTCGGTCCAGCGACCACAAAATCAAAAAGACCTTCGCGTTACCACTAGGCCACACATCTAACATTGTCAGACGATGCATTTTCAATATTTATGGCGTTATACATGATTGTTTGAGAAAAGACACTAATTGAAATATTTGTCTAATTTTCAATACGAAGACCACGTTAAACCAAAACCAAAACTAATTCAATGTAAACGGATACTACAATACCTGTAAAACATATTTTTAATCGGATGTCTAAGGTTTAGAGTGGTTCAAATAGTCAAATATCCAATTTTTTTTATCGTATACTAACTACTTTTCTATATATCCCTTACAAAACCTGAATATTTTAATGATGTCGTGTAAGATAATTAAGACTCTTAGAGCATTGTGATTGTGTAATTTGCGTTTCTTTGAATATATTTAAACTAAATATTGTATGATATTGAAAATTTCTGATGTTTGCAAAAGTGCTATATTTGAGGCCAAATCGTATATTAAGTGCGCTATACCTCTTTCGTTGTTTTTTAACCAAATAAAATTCCGTTGGCATTTAATTTCGTCATATCGTAATCTCTTTGTATCCATTAATACTTTGGTTAAAAATTCGTCATGGATTTAATTGCGTTGATTTATACTGCCAACGAAAATAAGGAAATTAAATCCTCAACGAATATTTCTGCTCCTTTTCGCTTATTTAATTGATCAAGTATTGTATAGTCGGATTATTTTGAACTTTCTAAAATATGTGGATGATCAATATATATTGGAAGACATTTGCTTTACTTTTTTAAATAGCCTACATGCATGTACTACACAAGAATCTTTGCTATATGTGAAAAATAAAGTTTTTGTCAAGTGTCTCACAGTCTTGATAATTGGGAAAAAACACATTAGTCTCAACTTTACAAATGTATGCTTTAGGTACATCATCTTCAAAACTATCATTCAAAATTCTTTTTTTAAGACCAACAAGCAGGAACCAATGCCAACTCTTCCTCCTGTGCTCAACACTCGTCTGTGAGGGGATCATTGTAATATCTATATTCTCCCCAATGTCAGTGGTTAATGCATGGGAATTAGAAGATGGTGTACTACCTGATTTCTCTACTTCTTCTTTCTCCTCAAGCATAAATCTGTCTATATGTTTCATCTGCCTTTTTTGTAAATCTTGTTTTTCTTTAGCTGCACATGATTATGAAACACACAATCCAAGTTTGTTCAATGTGGCTATGGTCTGAAATAATGGGTAAATTAACAGTATGTTTTGTTTGGGCATACAAATAAAATGTAGTTATATATTGGTAAAATCAAGAAACAATTTTATATTAAAGGACTTACTTGATCTGTGGCAACACCCTGTCTAATATCTGAGAAACAATGTGGTGAAGCAAAGACATGTGCTTGTTTCTGAAGTGACAAAAAATGGCTGATGCAACAGATATTCCAACTGGGGAATCCTTCACCATTTCTGACACAATTTCATAAAATGTGATCGACTTTAAAGGGATTTGCAAATTGAGATTGTCTATCCTAAACTTTGCAAGGTTCTCACAATTACCTTGCCTCAGTATCGACACATTCTTTGTAGACAATAAATCTGACAGCTCCTGCTTAATTTTTTTTTTATAAAACATGCATGCAATTGTGGATGAAGAGGCTATTTCTGGAATTTCCTTCAGTAATTTCCATTGTTTTTTCTGGACTTCGTTGTTTCAGTTTCTTTGTTGGCTCTATAGAAAACCTAAAAAGTGGCACAGCCAACTATTCCGTATGTGTCTCACTACTTAGTATATATGCGTTTAATACACTTTTTTATCGAAGTATGTTGTGCATTTTGGTAGAAATTATTCTATAGAAAAATAGAATTACAAATAATTTTTACACACCTTAGTTTTGCTTGGTGTAAAGAGTTTGGTTCTTGCTGATTTTTTTTATTTCCAAGTTTTGCTGGTTGTTTAAACATATTTTCTATGAGATTGACTGGCTTGTGTTTTCGGTAGTAGAAAACCTCTTTATAGGTTACAATTAAACAATAAAATGCTTTCTTTGGTGATTCATTCGGGATATGAAGGTAGCGACATTGCAGAAAAAATGGATAACCCGCGTTAGCGGGTTATGTAAATTTTTTCTGCAATGATCGCTACCTTCATAACCCGAATGAATCAACAAAGAAAGTATTTTATTGTTTATATTAACATCTTTCTTTTAACTAATTAATAAATTGAGCGTAAAAAGTAAGTAAAATTCACTAAATTACTGTTAATGTACATAAGTACGTTAGCTAAAAGAAACAGCCAAATTGTCTCCTGTGAGACTTTGAGTCTGACATCATCATGGTTATTTCGTGCAGTCCGTGATTTTTCTTAGGTAGTTGTAGGTCTCGACCAATCAATAAACTGGGCGTGTCAATTTCACTCCTGTCAATTTCTTGTCAGTTTCAGCCGCTGTAGATTTCGACCAATCGATAAACGGGGCGTGTAGATTTCAGTCTGGCTGTTTCTATAGAGCTATGAATTAACTATGAAGCTCCGTAAGAAATAGAGGGAATAATACTTGGTAGATGTAAATATACGGTAATAATAACAATCCTCTCAATGCTGTGATTTATTTACATCTTCGGAAAACAGCAAAATTATGCAGTAATAACTATTTTAAAAAACAACGGACATTAACATAACAACGAAAATACTATATACTAGTGTTATATTTGGTCATAAATATACGTTGATAGAAACTGGAAAATATTTTTTGGGTATAATTTTATAATGTAATTTAAAGAAATTTGAATTTGGAAGGGGGAGGGGTGGGCGGACCCCCTGACTCACACCCCCTTTAGATCCGCGCATGAAATTTGTGTAAATATATATATGCTAAATTGCTTATTATCCAAAAATGACCTCAGAGATAAATTAAATGTGTTGGTCGCGGTAGAACTGTGCTTGTGTGTTTGTGTGTGTGTTTGGGGGGTGGGGGTGGATGGGGGTGTCGCTACTTAGCATGTTAATTGTTGCAACGGCAGAAAAGAATGTTTTCCATTGTCACATTTATTTCTAGAACTCAATTTACCTACCAATTATTGAATATAAAGTTAAAATCAATGAACGTCTAGATTCCATTATTGCCCACAAGTACCAATGCAAGATTTTTGGAAAGAGACTATAACCATGAGACACGATTTTTACTGCGAAACTATAAAACCACGTGATCTAAATTCAAATGACAATTACATTTGCAGAGGTGTGGTTCTGAGTAGCTTCTACAAACACTTTGCTAAAGTTTCAAGCTTTAAAGCTTTACCGTCAGTGTTTGCTGATAGTTCCCTGTGCAGCTGTTTTGAAGTGACATCACTGTAGAATGGTTCCCCTTTCCCTTTTGTGTTTAATTAGCAATTCAGTGGCCTTTTAAAAAAAAAATACACATTCACGGAGAGAGAGAGAGAGAGAGAGAGAGAGAGAGAGAGAGAGAGAGAGAGAGAGAGAGAGAGAGTTGCATTACGGAGATTTTATAAAATTTCTGCAGTATCTATTCTCATGAACATTTTAAAGTGACATGCGCTTAGTGAATTAAAAAATAATATTTCTACTTTGCATATTGTTCGTGCATTTTCCATAATTTTTACTTAAATTTACCATTTCATAATAAAATGCAAAGTTGCATTTTGTACATGAAAATTCAACAGGGTTAAATCAATACACGAATAGATAGTCGCATTGTTTTATAGAGTATGTTTATATTCACAATGTTATATTTGGGCTTAACACCAAGAACAATTTTGCAGCAAAAAAAGCATCGATATAGCAATGAAGTTGAATAATTTTGAGCTACTGCAGTTATCATGAACGTAATAAAAGATTAAGAACTAGGTACAGTATCAGTCATATTTGACCTTGTTTTAGAGTGAGTTAAAAAAACCCACAGGAAAATGAAATGTAACGTTTATTTACACAAGAATACCCATAAATTAACATTCTATAAATAGCTTCCTGATTAGACTTTCACAAGGTTAATTGTGACGTCACAATCAATGCATTTTCCCGTAATTTTCATAAAAATGAGCAGAAGACCCCAATTCCTTAATAGGTTTTGGAATAGAAAAATATGTCCGCAGCTGTCGCACATGATGAAACTCACATAATAACTTTATCATGTGATATTACATAAACTATGTTAATTTCGTTGTGGGCGACGGCTGCGGACACATTTTCCTCTTTAAAAAAACTATGAGAAAAGTGCTATTTTTCATCATTTTTGACCAAATCTTAGAAATATGCCAAAATGTGGAAATCATAACTATTTTTGAAACAATATAAAAGTGTATAACTTGGTACTTTATATACACACTTGTTCAAGATGGCATGTGTGTATTTTTATGAGATTTAAACAACTTTTGAATTTAAGGGCAAATATTGAAGGAAACTGCCCCTTCTTCTTTGCATATAAATAATTACAGACTATAGTAAATGTATCATATAGGAGAAAACATAATGTACCTAAAAAAATGGGTCTTTTATAAAATGAAATGTCAACGTGTACGACAATCATCTTGTTAGTAACTTTGAATCTTGGGCTAGTAACTTCGTTACTCCCACCAGTCCCTGGGGTATTGGCAAAATGTAGTAATTGCACTCCCCTGAAACCAGTGTAAACCGGTTTTAGAAACAGCTGTTCTTGCTGTTACTTATTTACTTACTCCGTGATCTGCAATTTATACCGGTTTATCTAACACAGTAATACATTTTATTAATAAGGGAATATGAAAATAAGCATTAAATGCTTTATTTTTCACGTCGTAGTTACAATAACTGCCGACAATTGAGCAGACAAATTGTCAAAAAGCGCTAATTCACGTTATCCAATTTGTCTGCTTACCTAACCTGCAGACATTTAAGTTTTTTTAAATTTGAGAAAAATTGTAGATATTTGAGAAAAAAACTCAGACTTAAGTGTCTGAAATTTGACATCAGTGTTTCTTCGAGAAATCGGACCTAAAGTAGAAACTTTTATCCAAATTATTTTTCAGGAGGTGAGGCTATGGGTTTCTCGGAAGAGGAGGTTATAATTTTTGTTCCTTTTCCGAATTCTGTAAGATATGTAATATAATTTTAAATGTAATTCTGCAATAGTTTTCTTAACAATGTGTTCTTAGATCTATACACAAATTATTATTATACGTATTGCGATTGTGTAAACATTGATTGAGATATATTTTCATAACCAAGTAGTCATCATATCAGGTATATTTTATCTTAGTGTCACATAACACATCTAAATACTTCATTTAAATTCAAATGATATCCTTACATTTCTCAATTCTTTTAATTACAAAAGAATAGCTTAAGTAAAAAACAAAAAGTAAGACACAAGGGATTCTGAACCTGGTCCTAGGATCATGAAGCTATCTTAGACTTAAGTCAAAATGTGTATGCATTGTATAAGTTTAATTATACCATACAAACAAAATTCAAATATCTTTTGGCCACCTTGCCATCTTGTTGCCACGTACACATTTTTAGTAAAAAAACCTATGTAATCACTCACTAAGTTTTTAGTGAGTGATTTTAATTTTGATTTAAGCCTATGAACTTTTCATGATCCTGGAGCTTGCATGTGAATACTGACTATATACATGAATTTCCACACATTGGACATGACCACCCACCCCCAACCCTCTTTAATAAAATGATCCTTCCATCCCCTCCCCTTTGACCCCAATCCTAGGAGAATTACACTGTGTGTGACTCATGAATGACCTTAAAAGTATTGTTATAACACATGCATGTTTTTGCATCATATCTAGAAGACCTTTTTATATATCATATAAATCCTGTCATATAATATATATCTTACACTATCTATTTTTTTTATTCTTTTCTATTTCAGAAAAATTGAATATGGCAACCACTAATAATAACGCTCTAAATTTACGCGACTCGATTGATGATGAAGACGTATTGGAAATTGGCTCAACGTATATGAGTTCAATGGACGATACCTCGAGTGATTCTCTTGACCAAGATGTCATAGAAAACTGTTTGAATGATCCACATATAAAAGGACTTTACAAGGAGATGAGAAATATAGGTGCTGGAGGATTTGGGACAGTTTATGAAGCCAGACACAGACTGGACAAAACAAAATGTGCACTTAAATTCGTGTTGATTGATCAAACAAATTTTGAAACACGTGAAGTGGAAGTTTTGGCTTCACTGGACCATGCAAATGTTCTCAGATATCATGATTCATGGATAACTCCTCTCCCTAAACCTATCTCTTATTCTAAGGCATTTGAGGAGGATGAAGAATCTGATAATTTTGTTTGTTTTGAAAAAGAAGAAGATTCTTCAATCAAAAATAATAATGCCATAGGTGGTTGCAGTATGTCTACATCTGCAAGTGGTAAAAGTTTGGAGGAAAAATATGATGCCTGCTTGGTTATCAAAACTGAGCTTTGCAACCCAGGAAAAACCCTTAAAACACTTATTGAACCTGAAAATCATGGAATTTTATTTACAATGGATGATCGAGACAGGCAGAATCTGGTTTTGGACATTGTATCTGGTCTACAGTACATACATAACAACGGCATCATGCATCTGGATCTTAAACCTCCGAATATTTTCATTGGCAAAGACGACCGAGCTAAGATTGGAGATTTTGGATTTGCCAGAAAATACATAATGTCTGATGCAAATGGAATTTCTCCAACCTCTGAAAAGGATAGAGTTTGTTTCTCCGAAAATTTGGGGACATGTCTTTACGTCGCACCAGAAGTTAAGAACTCGACTGTTTATGACAGAAAAGCGGACTTATACAGTCTTGGAATGATACTCTTTGAAATGTATCATAAAATGGGTTCTGGCGGGGAAAGAATTGAAACAATGGAGAGGCTACGAGAGCAGAACTTTAATGATTTAAAGAATATTCCCAGAAGATTTAGGAATATTCAGGATGTTATTCAAAGTCTTTTAAGTCATGAGCCTTCCTCAAGAATGGAATTGGAGATGGTTATAGACAAGATCATGCAACCATTGGAGCATCAGCAAAGTGTTGAGAGGACCAAGGTAAGCTTAGCTAGGTCATCTGTAGTGTTTCAATTAAATGCTTTGATAATTTATGTACGGTATGTTATTGTTAAATTAGAGAATTAAGGTTTATCTTTTGAAAGGTAGCATGAATTTAAAGACAAAAATAATGGTGCATGTAAATTTTATCTTATTTCTATTATGCTGTACTGGGATGTATTGGGGGAAACATGAAGGACCTGAGACCAGGGTCCAGTTCAACCTTTTTTATATAGGTCTCTAATGAATCATCAGTATTAGGGGCTTTGCCAAACACGTTAAGATACCATCTGTATCCAATGTTACATTTGGTGCCATGATAACCCCTTACAAATATCACATTAGATTTCTGTCATGGATTTTCCTTTATAATTAGATGTAACGATAGAAGCTAGATATGTGGTTTATCCTTATTAATAAGATCAAACCAGTTCAACAATGACACCAAAATGCTTAATTGGCGGAGCACCATAACAAAGGATTTGGGGACCCTGGTTAAGTCCTGGTCTGGGGCAGTTTGATCCCTCATGTTTTCCCACTATATCCCAGTTACAACAGTTTTTTTAAGTTTGTTGATAAGAAAGAGTTAATGATATCATTCTTATGTCTAGGTTGGAGCGCAGCAGGTGAATTCTCCAGACGTGGAATACCCGGGACCTGCCAGGAAACTTTCCTTCCTACGACAAATAAGTGGTAATTAATTTAAACTTTTTTCTAATAAATCAAAGAAAAATAACTCTACATTTGTATTGCAATGTAAGATACATGTAGTTATCTTTCTTGTATCAAAATCAAGTACCGGTATCTTTGGAGAAAAACTTAATAGAAAACAGTTGTTAAAAATAATGGAAGCTGCATTTCAAAAGAAAATAAGCATATTTATTTAATAAATAATGGTTTTACATGTTCATGGATGTACAACATTTTTCTTTCATAGAACCATCTCCTGGCGCTACTAGTGAAAACCACCAACCAATGCAGGCCACTGCGGAGGAATTCAACTTGTCCAAGTTGACCCAGAACTTTAAGGAAATCCACGTAAACAAGAACATCCAACGCGAGGAAGACGATTAAGCTGACGGCGTAATGATGAACTGATTTTTGGACTGAGTGAATCTATGTTGAATGAATAATATGTTCACAGTTTCTTTATTACATGTTTATATTAGATTATATTTAATATAATATTTAATTGCCTACCTGCAAAAAAAAAAAAAAATTACCAACAAAAAAAACACTCACTGTGACCACCTTTCCTCTAATATATTGGGTTTATATAAAATCATTGTTTCCATATGTGGGCATACCTGTATTTACAGGTAGTGACAATTAATTATGTTGATTGTTGGGATCAATTATTATGTAAATTTAAATGAAATCACATTGTACATATATGAAATATTACATGTACCTCTACATTCATGATAGTAAATGCCATGCTTCTCATTTCAATATTATGATAATTAATTGCTTAAATCATTGCTTTGAAATGTAAATTGAATCATGTTTTTATCATGTTTGTAAATTAACTTGTCAAATTTTTTATACTTTTAAAAAAGTACAAATCTGATCAAAATGTGCTGACATATTTCCATGAATTTAACATTATCATTAGCTTTTAAACCATTGCTATAACATGCATTGATATCATGTTTTTCCATGTTTGTTGAATTACCCATTAGATAGTTCATGCTTGGAGAGTAAGTTTGATTGATCAATATAAGCTTATAATCATTGAATATATATAATATTATTAGTTTATTTTTAAAAAATGGTTTATTTGTTAATGTATGGTAGCATACGTTATTATTTTGTAATTATGATAATGGTACTTAAAGTATCGTAGTTTGTACATGTACAATATAAATATTGATGTAATATAAAATTAATATGTAATTTTTTAATTTACTTGATTTTTATACCCTGCCTGTGGATAAACCCACATGCAACACAGTTTAAGTAAACAATGTTTTCAAAACAACATTTACATTTTAATTTAGCACAACTTTGTATTCTATATTTATATTTTTGCTGATATGCCTGCACCCTTTTCTGAATAATTATCATGTTAAAGTGGAATGTTTATGACATTTGTAATATATTGATTCAGTTGTCATGTAAACTAAGTTTTGATGAATTATTATTTATTTTCACTGACAAGTAAATGTACCTGAGCCTTAAATGTTATAAGACATAGTTCAGGTAACTAATGCATGCAACATGTTTTGCTTCCACAGCAAGTTAATACTTGCATTATATAATTTACTTATTTATTGACATGGTACATGTACCATTTTACATGTAGAGTACAGAAAGAAAGATATGATTTTATCTACAGCACTTCATTATATCACTGTTTACAAATTATAAAGTTTATTTGTTAAATCAATGAATGACAAGACCTTCTTCCAAGGGAAGATAATCAAGACGGAATGAAAATAGGATGGACTGTTTGAAAAAAAATCTTCTTTAAAGACAATATAGCCTGTACTATCTCATCTTCGCTTCCTAGGGGCTTATGAATCACCTTTAGGAAGGAAAGCAGATCATGAACCCTTGGTTAGCAAAGACTGTAAAAACTTTAACTCAAGCTTCCTGATATATTCTAGCTAGATTTGTGTTTGTTAGAATTAAGACAAACAGGGAGGCGTCAGAAAAGGCAACTTGATGGGGTTCATAATTCTCCACTAGAATAAAATGGAAACGAATTTCAAATAGTTCTTTTGATGGAAAAGTATGCTAAAGATTAAGTATAGAATCAAGCCTCCAAGGTAAGCAACTGTCTAGCAATCACCCCTGTCCTTCATACAATGGCCCATGTGTGTGTGAAAGTTAGGGGGGCTTTTTTACATTTCATCGTCTTATCTGATCTTATCTTCATCTTAAGATAGAAAACAATAAAATGTAAAGCCAAATTGAAGCGAAAATAAAAACTTAAAAAGAAAATATAAAAAGTTGTTTTCAATTTTCTTTTCAGGAGCCAAATATCCAAAGTATTTAAAGCAAAGAGGCTAGCTAGATATTATTATGAAATTATTGTAGGAGCAAGCTAACGTGTATAGGATTAAAGGGGCATGGTCACGATTTTGGTCAAATTTCATTTTTCATTTTTCAGTGTTTATAATGCTTTAGAAATGCATTTTTAATGATATCCCAAAATCTAAGAGTCAGTCGTAGAGTTAAAAGAAAGATAGAGGTCGCAATTCTTTGTCATGTAAATAAGGCTCGTGCCCTGTTTGTGTTTACACTGGTTCAATATACCGGTAAAAGTTGGGTTTTTTTTTCAAGCTTATTTGTCTCTATTCTAATTTTTTTCAAACATAAATAAATAGTTCCTAGCGTTTATTACATTCATCTTGTTTTTAAAACTGGATTTTTTAAATTCAACATTCAAAACGTAAACAAGGCTTTGTTTACATGACAAAAAATGCTAGATCTGTATCTCGCTAATAACACAAATACGTGCACTCAAATTTGGCTGACCATTAGAAATGCCTTACTAAAGCATTGTAATAAAATAATTTTTGACCAAAATCGGGACCATGCCCCTTTAAAGTACAATTTCCTTTTTTTTATTTACCTATTTTTCAAAGAGAGAGAGAGAGAGAGAGAGAGAGAGAGAGAGAGAGAGAGAGAGAGAGCGCTATTGTGTGTGTTGGGGGGGAGTCAATTATGGTAAGTTTATAATTTTACAGAGGAAAATTGAGGCTTTATTTGTGGACTTAACTTGAAAGCAAACAGATATGAAGACGTCGACGACTCTATTTAGACTTTTTTTCCTTTAGAGACACAATAGGGAGGGGCAAATTTACATACTGTGAAATCATTTTTACTCAATGTCCGTGTGTAACCAAACTTTTCCTCGTGCGTGGTGATGTAATTTTGTTAGTAGTAGGTCATCGTTAATAAATATGAAACAAATGCTTGTACATATAAGTACGTTCGTATGTGTAAATTCGATGGCAAAGGTTAACCACGAAGGCCACGAGCATTGGTGCCAACGAACAATAATGATTCCACAGTAATTAAATTAATTCAAAATTTACATGAATATAATGTTGACTATACAATATGTATTTAAAATGCCTGTAACTATACATATGTTCTGCCTTGTGATCGTCTTTCGACTCCGATCGTCTTGCAACCTTCACCGGATGTTTCAACCCTGTACCATGACATCCCCCAGTTGGTGGGTCAGCAGTGGTGGCCAATCCACTACTCGATAAATCACGACTTCCAACACAGATCATCTCGACGGTGCCATATCTTGCATGATCACCTTTACGTCGCTTCTCCCAGACTTGCTGTCTTGCATGCTCTTCCTAATAGACCTTTTCTTGTGAGCAGCTTCCAAATTGATTGCGTTGTGAACTATCTGTAACTGACCTCTACAGGAAACAGCCAAGCACTGCATTCTGCAATGAGGTCTGAATACTTGAGGGTTTTCTTCTCATGTGCCTCCTCACAATTTTATTCCCATGACACGGTCAGCTCTATTGCGACCAGCGTAGTGGACTGCTTGGAGACTAACACTGCTTCTGGTCTTTGGTTTTTCCCACGATGTAAGTGAAAACTACCGGTAACTTCCTATCTAGATCCTATCTAGATTCACTCCGAGTTAATCACAGTCATTTTCTCTGACCAGCAATGATGTACATTGCCGCTCTTGTGTCAGCTGTAGATTCACCTTGTCTCCCAAATTGTATTTATCTTTGCTTCGAATCTGATGCTCTTTTTCTTTTCCTCTCACAGGACTTTGTCATGTCGCTATCTATATTTCCCCTGAGCCAGAGCTACATGGCCTCTTGATAGAATATGCGCCATGGTCCCACTCTTTCCACATAACTTAACAGCGTGGGTCTTCACTTATTCCCCTCTGTTGCAAGTTTGTCGGATATGGTAGTGCGTCCTTTACTTACCTCAGGAGGAATGATATCCCGAACTGGTCTTTCCTCCACAGTTCTTTCCAGATTAACTCCCGCTCTGGTTGGTCCCACTTCATCCAGATCCCTTGTTTTCCAAATTCAATTGCTCTTGCTTTCCTCTGATCTTACTGTGTGCGTCTTACTTTAGCCTGAACCATAGTGCACCTCTCTGCTGATGATGTTTTAGTCCACTGCTGGAAATGTGGCATTCCCACGCCATGTCCAATGTTTGTATTGATTATTATTTAAGCATTAAATAATCATTTTTTGAAAGATAAAATCTCATTACTGCAGCGGTGTGTGCATACAATTAAAACATGCTCACAATTGTCACATGCAAACATGCAGTTTATGCCATACCTCAAAACTGTATGCATAAGCACAAATCATCGCCGCTGACAAGACTTAGTTCTTAGTTCTTGAAAATAATTGATAAATTCGATGTAATGTTTTCTGAAGCATTGCTTTTCAAAAACTTAATTATAAATAACTTGAAAATAGTCAGATTTTAAAAGGTAAGAACAATTTAGATATTTTTTGTAGTCGTGTGTATTCCTACGCCAGATTTCAATATAGTCTCGTTCAACTCGACGCTCGGCTAGTAGAGAAACTCTCTTGCTTGACGGAGATTAACGGCGACAGCCGAGCGTCTGGTTGAACGAGACTAGAGTTCAATATTGCTTGGATCCATACCATTTTCCAGAAATATTTCTATTACTGATACATAGTTTGATTGAATTAATTCTATCTTTCATATTATAAAAATATGCGTAATACAAATACAGAATGATTAGAAACTACATGTACTTGTCATGCAAAATAACATTGTTGATTTTAAAATAAATAAACATCGATAAAATCAACTTCCGTCAGTTCTTCGGTACTTTGATATATACACTAAATTCAGCTCCAAAACTTGTTGATTTTTATGGTTTTAATATCAACAGATGATGTGAGATACAAAATTATGCTTAATTTGAATCTTCCTTTTTTTTTTTTACTTTTTACCGAGGCCGATAAGTGCACTTGTCCTTTGTGAGCATGTTTTAAAGAGGTTCGCTCCTTAGGTTTTAGGTAGCCATTTTGGGTCACCTCTACTCTGAAAATTCTGCATCACATATTAATTCTTGTAGTATATTTATATTTTACAATGCCAAATAAACTATATTGAATAAAATTGTTTT